>JARHVA010004202.1:1195000-1270000 GCA_037957365.1 Torreya grandis
ATTGAGCCTCCATCTATATATAGGGAGATTCATCCTTCTTAGATATAGATAGGGGTCGTTGAGTGCCCATATATAAATAGGGTCCCTAAATTGATTTACTAATTGAGTACTCAATTGACACTACATATCTAATGTCAAACTCACCCCTATAAATTTATTAATATCAAATGTATATAATTAGTAAACATTTATTGATCTACGAGTGATATGTAGATATTTATCCTTTTATCCTTCTATCTATATGGGATAGGGATAGTGAATATATAATACAATATACACACTAGTGGTTGGTGGTTATATATATATATATATATATATATATATATATATATATATATATATATCCTTTTATCCTTCTATCTATATGGGATAGGGATAGTGAATATATAATACAATATACACACTAGTGGTTGGTGATATATATATGGGGAACCCCTATATATAGATTGACCATATATATTTGAGGCCAAGAGAGAGGGACCATAATATATTAGGGGTAATCGATTGATGGTTGACCTTATATATCTATTTGGCAAGATCCCCACATATAGATGGGGGCTTGATTGCCATATTTATATAGTGTATATTAAGAGCCCCACATTCTAGTGAGTGATGTGTATTTTTTCCCTTATGTCTATATAGGGCATAAATAATATATTGATGAATATAGGTATGGGAGGACACTCGATTGATACACTGAATTGAGGGATGACACTTGATAGAGAAGGGTGGTAGTGTTATTGGGACAAGATTGATGAGGACATATAACCAGCTCTATAATCAAGGAATTTCTAAGTTGTATTGTATTGTATTAAATATATAATAGACTACATCAATAAACCTATTCTATTATGTAAGATAATTAATGATTGTTTATAAGAATAAGGGAGTGGCACACAAACCATTTGTTCAATGTGGAGTGCACAAATTGTACCCAAGATTCTCCCCTCATCTATATAAATAAGAGAAGTGATCAAATGATTTATACTAAAATGAGGGGGATGAGGTAAAATAGTTGAGCTCCAATAATGATTCACAAATCATACCATCAATGTCCTAAGAATAAATTGGTACAATATTTCTAAAACTTATATAAATAGTTTATTATTACACTATCTCAAGTAAAGATGGATGAATGTACTTGTGTGACTAGGGATAATACATGAATTATTTTGGTCACAAATGGTATAGTGTTTTTGTGTTAATTTTGGCCTATAATATTCATAATCTCAATTAAAAATAACATAAATGAGTGGTTAGATATATGAAGATCACCAATGTGACCTACATTAGCCCAATAATACCATTTTATCTTGATTTCAAAGTGAATTTAGGTGATTGCACATAAATTTTCCCTAAATCATCTACATTTGTCCTGATCACAAGTAGATAAGATGTTTTTATGTGGATTTTGACATATGATAGAATTAATTTTAAGTGAAATTAGCATAAATGGGTGGTTTGGTGTGTGTACGTCACCAATTCAACTTACATTTCCCCAATCACACCACTTTGGCTTGAAATTGAAGTGAATTGGGTGATCATGTAAAAATGTGACTAAAATTATCTTCATTTATCTAGTCATAAGTGGATATCAATTTTAGACTATATATAAATAATCACAAGTAAAACCAACATAAATTGGTTCTTAGATGTGAAAGGGTCATAATGTAACTTACATTACCACAATCACATATTTTTTCTTTAATTAGAGAGAAATGGGGTGGTAGTGAACAAATGTACTTAAAATTATTTACATTTACCTTGGTTGTAAGTGGATATAGTTTTTGGTGTCACTTTGGCTTATAAGGGACCTAATCTCAAGTAAATTAGAATAAAGGGGTGGTTGGGTGTGTATGGGTCACCAATGTGACCTATATTTCCCTGTTCATGCCACTTTGGTATGAATTCAATATAAATTGGGGTGACCATGCATAAATATGATTCAAATTATCCTATTTACTCTAGTTATAAGTTATTATGGTGTTTTTGTGTTTTTGTTTTTTTGCCAATAAGGGGGATAATCATAGGTAAAATTGGCATAAATCAGTGGTTAGGCATGTGTTAGTTTCTAAAATTTAATTATGATAAACCCAAAATTCCTATAAATGTCAGTAAATAATGTGGAAGACCCAAAACATTTAAATGAATATATATTTACCCAAAATGGACATAAATTTCATAAGTTTCACCTTTAAATCCATATATTGAATACTACAATCCTAAAAATGACTAAGTATTGACCAGATTAGTTTTTTTTAAAATTATCTATTAAATCACAATTTGTAAATTTGTGAGACCAAATCTAGAAGATGTAGAGTGAACCTAATTTATTATATTTACTAAAATAAATTTAAAGTATAATAAAATGTCAAATTAAGCTTAACATTTATTTTAGTTAAAAAACCCCATTCCTTTTATTTATTCACATTATTTTATTTCTATATATTTAATATTGAATAAGTTTAAAGTTTTCATTGATGTCATGTGCTTCTGTACTATCATTGATGTCAAGAAGGATCAGTAAGGTGAGATTTATCATTGATGTCATATGCCTAAGGTCATTGATTTAAAATTAATTTTGAGGTCAAGTGTTGGTTCACAAGAAGGTGGCTACGGTCATTGGTATGAGGTTGATCGTTTGAGCTTGCTAGTATGGCTTTGAGTGATCCAATGGAGTATCTTGTGAAGCATAGAGAGGTATGATGAAATGGGTGGTTATAGGTATGTTGATTTTTTTGAGTTAGTATAATTTTCATGTCTTTGGTGAAGATCTTCACAGCTTCATGAGTTCAAATAGAGATTATATTCATCTCTTGTGTGTTTAATTAAGGCTGGTTCATTCTTGGGTACTAACCTATATGGTTTAAGGAGACTTGGTCAAATGAGGATGGTAGAATATGTTTTTTATCCTATATAATATGTATAGAGGTGATTAGTAAGCTTTATAAGGTGTCTTGAAGATCTTAAAGTGGTATAGTACCTAGTAGGTCTATTTGATAGACTAGTTCTAAAGCATGGATATAGCTTGTAGAGGCATGATGGTGGTGATATGGATGTGTATGAGCTTGAAGTTGTGAAATGTGGTGTTATATAATGTTAGAATGGTGTTAAGTCATTTTCATGACTCTTATAGTGAGAAAAAGGGTTTGAGGTCCTAATTTAAAGGAGCAAGCATGACAATAAGTTTTAAGATCTCTTGTGTGTGCAGATTGAAGAGATGAAGACTCGAGAAGGATTTTTTGATGCTCATTGGAATGTGAAACATATACATGGGGTAATTATTAGATAATGGTATTTGGGTGACGTTCTTAGGTGTATTTTCCTATCATTGGTTTTGGAGTTGAAGGGTAACCCTTTATGAACTATTGCTAAGGGTAAAAATAGGTTTTTAATGTTTTAAAACCCTAACAGTGACTCAATATGTAAAAGTGATAATAATGGTTTATTTGACCTATTATGATGATTTTAATTTATATTAAACTCTCTCAATCACCTCTAGGTGTCATTAGTTAGAGAGAGGACAGAGAAAATGATCAGTATAGGCATATTTGTAAAGAAGTCTATGTAGTTCTCACAAGTTGCATTAACCAGAAGAAGTAAATAGATGGAAGGATAATTTAAAGTCTCATATTTTATTTACATAAATTTTTTATGACAATATATATTCTTTATGTCAATAATTTTTGTCATCCTATTGAGCCAGTCACTAACTAGTTCTGTAATGCAAAATGTGTGTTTCCAAAACTACTGCTATTGAAGGCCTTTGTATGGTAGATTGATGTTCCTAAGTAATTAAAGTTATTTATATGAATTTTTTGTTTTATTAATTCCTTTTAAAGAGTTTTAAAGTTAATTAAAAGTGTTTGATAAGTTGGTCACAAATTGGTATGTCTGAGTGAGTTAAGATTGTGTATAATAAGGATTAGTGTTTGGTCTCCAATTTGAATTATTGATTATAGAACATATTTTTTATATTTAATATATTATATAGGTATAATAAGTTCATATTAATATATTTCTCATCATTAAAATTCCCTATTCTAGTGTGGGAATTCAAAAGGCATGCTAACTAGTTTTTGAGGTTTCTAGTAGTTCTGAGTAGTCTTCTAGTAGAGATGAGTTTGAGGTGATTTGATAAAATTTAAAGAGTATAATTCACACAAATATTTTATGATGGTATATTAGGATATTATGAGTTAATTTATAGACATGAAATTTTCCTTTATAGATTTTGGTGGTCAAATGATCAGGATTGGGATTTTAAGCAAATTCGTAGTTCAAAGTGAGCTTTTTGAAGAGGTGTTTATAAATTTTTGGATCTTGAGTAATGGAGTATAATTATTTTGATGATGAACATGATTTCATTAATTTTCCATCTATATTTATATTTTTCCTATAATTTTGTATATAATTTTTTTAAGCTTCATCTTTGAAGACAGTGTTTTTGGGGTAATTAAGCCTAATAGGTCTTGAAGGCCTAATGGTGCTTTCAAGGTATGAGTGAAGGATTTGTGACTTATTGAGAATGGAGAAGGTTATTTGAGGTTTCCATTTTTTTTTTTTTTAATTTTTTAATTTTTCTATTTATTTCTATGTTGTTATAAGGATTCAAAATGTAACGTATTGTTGAAGGAGGGCTAAATGCTTTAGGTCTCTACTAGGCCTAAGAAGAGAAGGTGGTCTAAGTGAGTTTGGATGATATAAGGATGATTATATTTTGATTTATTATTATTTTAATGTATCTTAATACATTATTTGGGTTTTAACCTAATGGATTAGTGCTTTGGCTGATACAGAGAGTGAGTAAACTAGTGACAAGTATAAGAAGAAGGCCAAAAAGGCCTATTTGAGTTAGACTATTAGAGATTAAAGCAAAGTAAATAGAATATTCATGAGTTCTAAGAGGTAATCAATATCATAATAATATTGTATTTAATATTCCATGAAGGTTTAATATTGTTTTTACAAGTGATAAGTAAGTAAAATATATTGATACAAGGCTATTATGCCTATTTATCTAGATGTGCTTATGAAAATGATTTGATTGAATATCAAGCTAAAGGATCAGAATAGAGGGTTAAATATGGATATTAATCTATTAAATTTATTCATGATATGATGATTCATCTTCAAAATGTATTCAAGTAGGTTATGTCTGAGTTTCTATCTAGAAGGGTAGAATGTGAAAGGAATATCTAGAGAGATTTATATTGAATATACAAGCTGAGAGAGAGAAGTGAGTAGTGGCCTATGAGAGTTTTTTGAGATTTTTACAGATTACCAATGATGTGTTCTTGATGTTTAATAGGTATTTATGTGTTTATGAAGGTTGAAATCATTTTTTTTCATCTAAATTATTGAATGTGAGGGCACTTTGAGTGAAGAAGAAGAAGGGTAGTTTTTCTTATGTGAGAGGAAGATTTGAGTGTGATAGAGCAAGAGAAGACCATAATTAGTTGTTATAGGGTAAAAAAACAAGGTGGATAGTTTTATATTTTTTATTGAGTGGGTTCTTGATCATCAAGGGGGTTTTAGCCTCTTATAAAGTTAGTTCTTTCTACATTAAAGTTGGTGTTTGATAAATTCTTAACGGGTTAGTGCTCCTTATCAAGTTAATGCTCAACTAAAAATGATTCTTTTTATTATAGGACAAGTTTTACAAGATGTGTTTTAGTGGGTTTTATCCCCTATGATGTTTTTCTACATAGATCTTATGTCCATTTGATGTGTTCTTATGTTTCATGCTTTATATGAGTATGCTTTCATTGTGACATTGCTAGATTAGTTAATGCATGTTTGAATGGTTAATAAATAATGTTTAGAATTAAATAAAAAATATTGAACACTAATTCACCCCCCTCTCAGTGGTTGTGCTTTTAATAAAATATTATTATGAATGCATACACATTATAATGTGTATGTGTTGATAATATTACATACACTTAGGAAAGAGTATGTGTTTGCCCCAAATTTTGGCTAAGTATTATCTATTTTGGCATGATATTGGCATGGCATGGAAGGACCATGGTGTAGAAGGAACATGAAATAGAATTTGATAGCTGGAGAAGCACCATGGTGTGGAACCTATAGGGTATAAGAGGACAATGACATAGAAGTACCAATGTGAGATGACTCAGTCAAAGAATAATTAATCATGATAAACCTAAGGACTCATGACTCAAAACTAAAGTGGAAAACTAGGGGATCATGTGGTAAGTGGGAATAGTCTAAGGAATGATTCATACATGACACGCAAACCTTATTCATAGGAATTTTTTAACTGACCCATAAGGAGAAGAGCATATCGTAGTAAAGATATAGCACAAAGCATGGATATAAGGGGTGTAAAGGCCCAGATACTTAGAAGAGTTTATTGAATGCCAAAACTCACAATTTGTTGGGAGTTCATTGGATAATTACATGAGTCATTAATGATTATAACACTTGGTCAGGGATAAAAAATATATAAACACCCCTTTTGTAAAGGATAGTGATGATGATGATGGATGGATTATAAAATTTGATGTTTAAGCTTAGTGATTTAAAAAAAAATAGAAATAATGGATTTTTATTCTTATTGTAGTTAAGGGTCAAGATTAATAAATCAATAAATAATATTACAATAATTAAAGTCCTAATTTGTATAATTTATCTATCTTTTAAACCTTTCTAAAAATAGTAATAAATAAGGAGAAATTTAATTTCTCTTGAAACTAGACTGAGATGGCTGAGATAGAGCTTGAAACTAGTTATGCAGTAATAGGATAGTGTCGCAAATCAGAATCTATATTTCATTCAATGAAAGGATAGGAATATCAAAAATAGAACACTTCAGGGTCCAGAACTATTATCCTCTTCTACTGCTATTGTCTAAACTACTCATGGAGACCTAATTTTTTTGGATTATTTGCATTATTCTAATGTGAGATTACTTGTGAAATTTTGAGTGTTAAATGTTGATACATCTCATTATAGATCTATTTTAATCTTCAAACTCTAACCCTCTATCATGCTTGGTAAATCAGATTTGAATCACTTGAAAAAGAGGGGGGGGTGTTAGTGTGTGTAAGATGCACTAAACATGTGATACATACCCCTTATGTGGGCATGCTACCTACATACCAATACTTCAAAGAGGGATCAAGCCATACGTAATTTTCCCACTTAATGTGCTTTGTTCAATAATGTGATGCAAATGAAAAAATTCAAATTTGAGAGTGCTTGAGGTGGATAGGGATTGGTGTGATATTTTGAATAGGTTTGCAGCTATGTTAGGTGATTGTATGTAGAGAATAAGAAAGTTTACCTTAGTGGTTTATTTGTATTCTTATTTGATTTGTAAGATTTATCACCTCCCTTTGTAAATGACCTTTGGATGGGATTTTATAGGGAACTATTGGTCATGGGTTAAATATATTCATGCTAGGATGACATGATGAAGGATAGGAATTAGATGGAAATGACCATTTGCGATCAAAATGTGATTAGATAAAAATGCCAAAAATGGTACACCTTAGGGTTTGGTGTTGTTGTCCATGTATAGAAATATTGTCCTATAGGCTCAGGAATTGGGGGGATAGAATTAGCCTATGAAAGAGATCTTGGTTGATCTTGATAGTCTAGAAGGTTATATATGACTGATAATGAGTAAAAAGGTGTCTATAAGGGTCAAAAGAGCATGCAATAAGGACCTATGGATAAGGTGTCACAAGCCACACTTAAGATACCAATTTAGACATTTTATATGACTATATCCTCCCCACCTTTATTTTAGTGATGCAATAAAGTTAAATACTAAGATAAAGGAAAAATTGAAAGCATACCAAAACTTACCTATAAGGGTGAAGCCCATGAAGTGTCTGATGTTGAGTGTGTGTAGAGAGAGCACATTATGAAGTGTAAATATACAAGAGAAAAAAAGGAGTATATTAGTTATTACTAGACATGCTATGTCTAAAACAAGAATGTATAAAACTTGAGTAAAAAGAGAGGAAGAAAAAGGAACAAATACACCTCACTAGGTACATAAACTAATACAAAACCTGTTGTGATGTTGAGTGATGCTAAGTAATACTAGGTATGTATTTTACCAAAATTAATATCATGAATGGAGCTAAGATCTCAATTCCTTGAGAGTGGCTCAAAAATGCAAAGGTTATCCCTTTGGATCCATTATTTCCCATTAAGTGAAGCTTTATGATCATGCATGTGTTAATCAATGTTTAGATTGTGTCTCGAATCCCTTTGAGTAGGTGGCTCAGGAATACAAAGGCTAGATATACCTTTGTCTCCATTGTTGGCCACTAAGTGAAGCTATGAATTGATATTGATATGGATGTACATCATATGAGATGGCTCCTGAAGCCCATGAATGTTCTAAAATTTAATAATGCGGCATGGATAGTTGAATGTGTATTTGAAACTAAGCAAATCTTGGCTACTCTAAAAGGTGGAGATTAGGCTTATATGAAAGACACTCCAAAACTAAGAACTAGGATTATGTAGAAGCCACTCAATAAAGATCCCAACCACCTATAGATGGAATAAGGCATGTAACTATTGAGAATACCTATGTAATACAATGAACTTGGAAATAAAAGAAGTTAAATGTGCTACATACATGGTCCCTAATAACTAATGTTTGTAACATGGATTATGATTGGAAGTTGTACCAACTTCCCAATCTAAAAATGGAAATGAGATCCATTATGCTGCACATGATACCCCCTATATCTAGATTCCCTAAGGAAAACTATACTAAAACTACTAAATCTAATCTAAACTATAGGTGATAGACTTACCTTTTTGTCTATTTCTATAAAATCTAGGTCTTTTATTATTTGGATAGGATCATTAAAAATTGAACACCTTGGTATCTGATGCTATTTTCCAAGTTTGGCACTCTTATCCTTTGTTGATTCTGATCACTATTCTATAATCGTCACTATTTTTTTGGTCTATTCTATCTAGTTTGAACTTTTATTATTATTTTAAGTGTTATAAAAAATAATTTTTGACTGATAGAGGGATATAATCTCTCAGATAAAACCCTTGTTTGTTGCCTCCTCTTCTGAGAATAGGAATGAAGACCCTACAATGACTAACCTTAGAAGAAAGAGCCCTACAAGTGTATTATGGTATAAAATACATGGTATAATAGTGATAATCGCAAAGAAGTCTCAAGATATATCATAGTTTTTTTTAAAGATTTTTAATTCAATAGGGGTATGCCTAGATAGATATAAAAATGTAATAGCATGTGTAATGTATTAAACTAAAACTAAAAATTATGGTTAGTTTTTAGTTGTCAAAGAGGTATGGTGCATGATGTCCATCATGGCATCTAAGAAATTAAGATAATACATGATATGGATCATGGAATTACATGCAATTGAGAAGCAAACAAGCAAATAAGCATGCACAACAAGAAGCAATAAGTATACAAGAGTGGCCAAGGGGCCAAGAAAATAAGGGACATGGGTACTTGTCACTCAAACTAGCATAGCAAGCATACAAGGCATGATCAAATGCCACATACACATACAATTGCAAATAAAAAAGGTTGGAATGAGGGCCACAAGCACATAAAATAGTACAAGTAAAGGACATTGGTAAATATCCTAAGGCACACACAAGAATAGAAGCAAAGGAAATTAGCAAATGTCCTAAGGCACACACAAGAGATAAAATAGGAGCTGAGAAATGTAATCACATCTAGCTACACAAATCAAGAAATGAAGGTATGTAAATGTTGGAATACAATCACATCTAACTTAATCAAAACAAGAAGTAAAAGTATGAAAAATATGTATTACAAGACTAGGTAGATGCTAAAAAATACACAAGTGTTATATACTAGTGAGTCTTGAAATAATAATCCATGTAAGCTAGTAAATAATATACATCAACATGATAACTATAGTGTGTGGTGTAGGAATGACATCACCTGGATGGTGTAGTCATGTAGAATATGCCCTTGGTTGGTAGATATGTCTATGTGTGTGTCAAATGTAAAAATAGGATGTCCCCTCAACATGTAGAGTGAAGAAATAAAAGATCTAGGTGTCACTACACACACTCAAATAAGGTCAATTAAAGCATGGTAATGTAGATAAATCGACCAACAATAGCATAGGACAACAAAATGTAAATCTAGCATGGTAGTAGAAATGTAAAGCATGGATAATGCATACATTTGAAATGTTTTTAGTATTTTTGATTTATTTGAATGTTTTTGTATTTTGACATGTTATATTTTTTTTGGTATTTTGAATTAAGCTATGTAAAATCAATCATAAGGAGACTATGTATAAGTAATTGAAAATAAACTATGTATAATTAATCATTAGGATACTATGTATAAGAAATTGAAAAGAATCTATATACAATAAAACATTAGGAGACTATGTACAATAAATTTAAAAGAAGCTATGTACAAGCATAATAAATAAATTAACATGTACACAAATGACATCAAAGACTAGGCTGGAGTGGGTAAAGGGTTCAAGGATGGAGCTCATTGGGGATGGAGATGGAGGAAGGGATCACGACCATCATTAAATGCCTCAATATCATCATCATAAGTATCATCATATGCCACATATTTTTATACATAGTGGCCATCTCCTCAGGTGTCGATAAGATCTATTCTTTTTATTTAGTCAAAAATCTATCACTAGTAATGGTGTCATCATGTTGAAGGTGAACTAAAGGTTATTCTAGTGGTGAAGATATTGAGTCTCTTCTTGAATGTTTAACTCTAGTAGTAGATGGTTTCAATGAAAGTGGTAGATCCAGTCTTAGTGGCGATGTAATCTAAATAGTACCCTACACCTATAGTTTATCCAATATCTATTGTAAACCTATACATGACTTTGTATCATGGCCTATGATTCTATGAAAGAGATAAAATGGGTGACCATCTTGCCATGATAACCTATAAGTATATCTATGTCATATAATAGGTAGTGTGATTAATCTATGATCAAGTAACATTTATAACAAAATATATGGTTGATGTTGTGTGCTTCCTACCTAAATTTGAATGACTGACTCTATATCCATAGAGGTAACCATGTGAACTCCATGCGTTAAGTGATCTATCAGTGGCTATGAATGTGTAATATATCTTGAGAGTGTAGTGTAAGATGTTAAGAGTGATACAAGATGCATGATGAGAGATCTAGAGTAACCTCGATACTCTCTTAAGCTAACTAGTGTAAATCTCAATCCACACAAATAGTTATATGTGAGCGTAGGTGTCATATCATCATTTGAAGTATCCTAGGAATCTATATCAACATCATGAACATATGGTAACTCAAAATTTACCATAAGAGGTGACTATGATATGGGAGTCTCAACTATAGTAGTAGAAGATGGAGGTGTTATGAGAGTATCTATAATTGATGAACTAACTCTGACTTCCAGAGGAGCTATATCTATAGAATCAATTGGTACTTCTAAAATTGTTGTTGGTGATTGTGTAATTGTAAAAGGTGTAGGAACTATGACTGATGGAGTCATTAGAATGGTTGAAGTGGCTATGATTGGCTGAGTATATGGAGTTGAAAAAAAAATTATAAATGGAAGAGTATGAGATGTGCTAGTCTCTCCTACCTCATATGTATGTATCTAGTTAAGATAAATGTGATGAGGTGGTGACTAAACTATGATATGAGGTGTCCCATCTAGTGAAATAGTCAAAGATGACTCTGTAATTCTATAATAGATGAATGGTTGGTTATCTATTAATCATGTGTATAGGTATCCTTCATGGATAAATTTAACACATCAATGAATAATGGAAGGAACTACCCCCATAGTGTGTATCCAAGGTCATCCAAGTAAAATGTTATAATGAAGAGGACATGTCATGACCTAGAACTGTATAGAGAGGGTTTTGGGCCCTACCATGATATCCAAAGTAATGGTGCCTAATGTCTATCTTGGTATATCATCAAACCCTTTGATGATATTATATGAATTTTGCATGGATTCCATATCTACCCCCATAGTATGTAAGAATTTAATATTGCATATATTAAGTCTAGAACCACTGTCAACTAGAACTTTCTTTAACTGCACTAGTTTTGACTTGAGCTTATATGAACAATGGTAAATTTTGATCAATAACTATCTAAAAAGTCATGTCCTCATGATCAAAATAAATAAAATATTTTATAGTTTTTAATGTGTTGAACATTCATGAAAAATAAGAAGGCTTTGAATCTATGGGCATAGAAGTCTGAGTGAGTGCCTGATAAAGAATGTCCTTAAACACATTAACTTTCTGAAGTAGTTGTAACATGGAAATATTAGCTAGTGTGTTTCTTAAATGATAAAAAATATCATATTCCTTGTTTGGATCAACCTATTTAGTTGTATTAGGCATGGGATGAGAAGGAATATGAGGGTTTTAGGGTTATTGACTAGGTGGGGGAGGCATGGTGGCACATCAAGTAACAATTTTAACCATATTATCTACTATCTATATAGGACTAGTAGTTGCCATAGGAGGAGAGCATAGATAATTGATACATCAAGTTGGTGGAGGGATACATACTATCAACTGGGCTCTCTGACAATGGGTAGTTACCTAGGGAAGAGTAAAATGGACCATGCAACATGACTCGACATGGGATAGAGGATCCAAGGGAGGTGAGGCAAGAGGTATCTTAGCATGTTTAGTAATGAATTTCTTAATATAATCCCATGTTATAAAAATAAGTATGAAAGGGAAAGAATGAAGATTTGCATTAACATATGATAAAATTCATCATTCATATACATGATAGGACTAAGTATGAATTCCTTGAAATTTGAAAGAAATGTTTTGAAATGAGTAAGATCCATTTGTAATTTTTATGTAGAAATATGTAAGGTGATACCTCAATAAATAAAAGATCATATTAAATTCAACTAGGGTTTGAGAGAAAATGATTTTCAAAATTATTATGAAAATTTTGACAAATTAAAAGTGCAGTCTTGATTTAAATATGCAAGAAAAAAATTAGAAAAATATCGGGACGTAGTACAGGCAAATAGGGTTTAAATGAAATTATTTTTTAAATTACTAAGGTAAATTTAAAAATTAAATGTGAATTTTATATTTAAATATTTAATAAAAATTATAAAAATGTTGGAAAAGTCAGAAGGAAATTTTTATTGGTGTTTTTAGGGTTTTTGTGTGTGAACAAAGTAAGTCAGGTTCACTAAATGATTTAACTTTTTTTAGAAATAATGGAGTTTTATTCTTATTTTAGTTAAGGGTCTAGATTAATAAATTAGTAAATAATATTTCAATAATTATAGTCTTTATGTGTATATTTTATTTATATTTTAAACCTTTCTAAAAATAGAAATAAATAAGGAGAAATATAACTTAGCTTGAAACTAGACTAAGATGGTTGAAATAGAGCTTGAAACTAGTTGTGCAGGACTGAGATAGTGTCATAAATTAGGATCTAGATTTCATTTGGTGAAAGGATAAGACCATAAAAATAGGATACTTTAGGTTTTGGCATTTTTTTCCTCTTCTACCACTATTATCCAAACTACTCATAGAGACCTAATATGTCTAGGTTCTTTGAATTGTTCCTCTGTGAGCCTAGTTATAAAATTTCAAGTGTTGAATGTCAACAAAGCTCACTATAGAATTATTTTAATCTTCAAACCCTAACCATCCATTGTGTTTGATAAAAAATATTTGAATAATTTAAAAAAGGGGGGGTTAGTGTGTGTAAGATATATTGAATGTGTGATTCACACCCCTTGTGTGGGCACGATACCTACATACTAATACTCTAAACAGGGATCAAGCCATATGTAGTTCTCCCACTTGATGTGCTTTGAGCAATAGTGTGATGAAAATGAAAAAAAAGACAAATTGAGAGTACTTGAGGTGGCTAGGAATTGGTGTGAGAGTTTGAATATGTTTGCAGCTATGTTGGGTGACTGTATGCAAAGAATAGGAAAGTTTGTCATAGTGGTTTATTTGTATTCTTCTTTACTTTGTAAGATTTATCACCTACCTTTGTAAATGACATTTGGATGGGATTTTATAGGGAACTATTGGTCATGGGTTAAATTTATTCATGCTAAGCTGACATGATGAAGGATAAGAATCATATGAAACTAACCATTTTGGCTCAAAATATGATTAGATAAGAGCATCAAAAATGAGACACCTTAAGTTTTGGTGTTATTTTCTAGGTATGACACTCCTATCCTATAGTCTCAATACCTAGGGGGATAGAATTTTCTTGAGAAATAG
Source organism: Torreya grandis (assembly GCA_037957365.1). NCBI lineage: Eukaryota > Viridiplantae > Streptophyta > Pinopsida > Cupressales > Taxaceae > Torreya > Torreya grandis. The sequence goes on from JARHVA010004202.1 coordinate 1,209,279, forward strand.
TGTTTGGTTGAGCTGGAATGATCATATATAAGGCTATGGATGACTAATAATGAGCAAAAAGGTGTCTAGAAGGGTCATAAGAGCATGAAAGAAGGACCTATGGATAGGGTGTCACAAGCCACACTCAAGCTACTAATTTGGAAACTTTATATGACTACACTTAGTATATAAATTTATGGGTTTTATCAAAATTCTTATGTTCATGCTAATTGGTGTCGTGTGAGTTAATTAGCATGAATTCTAGTGCATATTTTCTTTTATAAAAAGCCACTCTGAAACTACAATGTTTATAATCTATGTAATTATGGTAGTAGAAGTTATAACCCCAAGGATCGTAATATTCTATCTTTGCATTTATGGAATATCTAATTGAATAAATGTTTGACATAAAGAATATAATTAAGTATTAATATGCAAAAAAACCTATAGGAACTGATCTTAAGCTATGTGCATCGAGTGAGTGTGTAAGACCTCAGTCTTACATGAAAGGGCCAGTGCACTAGCTCGTTTGGCTAGAATTTAATGTTGACACTATATTTACAATAGAAATCCCCTACATTTTGGTTATATTTTTTGGAACCATAGAATTTGTTTCTTAGTCATGTAAAAATTTTGAATGAATTACTCTTGAGTATATCAAATAATAGATTACCAATGTTGAAGATACCTTTGCAATTCCCTACCTTAAACTAGGAGTTTTGGCACAATAGTGGTTAGAGTATAATCTCTATAGCACACTGTATGAAACCTTCTTTGTTGAGATCTTAGTTCACTTACATGTTTAGTTCTTTATATATGCTCAAGGTGGGTCCCAAAACATTGGGAGAAGACAATCTTGGACCCCAGAGCAATAAAAAGCTTTAGCATGACTTGAAAACCTATGGACTAGAGCTATTAACATTTTGTGGAAAGGAGTTTTAAAAAGCTACATTTTGGAGTATGTTGTAACCACATATCAATGTCTTGAAGAAGCCAAGTTTCGGTTCCTTTGAAAATCATGTGGTCATTACATTAGACACTTTACCTTAGAAACTAAGAACTTATTTGTTGATTTGGGACTTGAGACCATGCCAATGGAGAGATAAATCCTTTTGTACATGAGCTACACATTTGGGAAGGGAGAAAAAAATAATTAGTAAAATATTATGTGTTCAATATGGTAGCCTGATCCAAGCAACAATTTAGGTGACAATTTGAGTGATGGGTCCACCCCAATTGATGACAACTTCTAGGAGCCATAACATTTGCACCGTAGCTCCAATTGACTCATCATTTGAATCATTGGTAAGCTAATAATGAGGGGAACATTGTGATATGGAATTGAGATCCACTTAGTGAATTTTGACCCCTAAAAACTCAAAGGAAGTGCCCTAAATTTCAATTTTAGTAGTGCGATCTAAAAATAGTAAGTTTCTAAAAACAGTAATTCTTCAAATTTTGTATTGTTGTAAATCACAGAAGTTGAACCACTTAATCTCCCTTGAGATTGGTGACCTTCCACATCCTCCTCACACCTTAAAAATATGTATAAATGAATATTTAACCCAAAATTGAAATTAGACATCTCTTCTCAGAGACAGGCATAAATTTGATCAATAAAACATCTCTTCTCAGAGATAACATTATTTGAATTGTGTTCTTATTTCTTGAATTATATTTCAACCAAAGCTTTTGAGTTTTGTATTAGTGGTATCAAAGTAGTTTGTCTTTAGAGTGTATGATCCCAAGGATGAGGTTAGATTATAAGAAGCTTGGGTGGCAAATAGAGCCAATAAACTATCCACCTATTCGCTCCAAATGACCTTAAATGGCAGACAACACTGAGACATCTAATCCTTTCAAGGAAATGGTGAATGAATCCCTCCAATACTAGTAAGCATATATGATACAACAATTTTCTAAAATTCTCTAATAAATCTTGATGAGAAATTTTGGCTCCTCATCTACACCCCTACATCCTTTCAGTGCCCTAACACCCTTCAAGGTTCAAGTGAATTTTGATATCCCTACATTTGAAGGCAAAATGAATGCTGATGTAGTATAAAATTAGTTGGATCAATTGTCATCTTATTTTTTTGTAAATAAATTCACTGATAAGGAGAAGATTACTTTAGCTCTTCTAAAAGCATCATTGCCTTTCAAAAATTGGTGAGAAGAGTACAAAAAGAGATTCATTGCAGATTATATTGGCCTTGAGATGAAACCTACATGGGATGATTTCATAAAAGCTATAAAGGAAGAATACTACCCCATTGGAGCATATGATGATCTATATATAAAGTGGCAACAACTTTGCCAAGGTAAGGAACATTATGTTTAAGATTACACTGACATTTTTCATTCTCTGTCTGTGAGATTGGGCATCCAATAAAGTGAGAAACAAAAGTTTTTCAAATATCATGTTATACTACAATGGTACATTTGGGGAGAAATGGAACTCTTCAATTTGGAAACCATCGGTGAGGCATACAAGTTCACATTGAAGATTGAGCAAAAGCATGGAAGAATGAATATGAAGAATCAACCTTCAAAATGGAAAAGTGACTAAGAAGGTCAAACACGAGGCCAAAATTAGAAGAAAAAGGAAGGAAAGATTGGGAAGTGGTGCGATTATCACAAATATGGAACTCACTCCAAAGAAGAATGTCAAGCCATTAAGTCCCTACTTTCTAAGTCACAATCCTCAACATCTACTGCTCTACCTCATATAGACCCTTCAGTCAAAGAGGTTGAAGAATAAATTGTAGATTGTGATCTTGAAGCCATTATTGCTTCATCATAGACCCATGAGGAAAGGCTAGATGACAAGGAAAGGTTTTTTCAATCTAAGTTATGGGTGAGAGGTAAGCCTCTACATTTCATTCTTGATAGTGGAAGTCAAAATAATTTAATATTTGCTAATTTTTCAAAATCCTAAATCTATCCATGAAGCCTCACCTAAAGCCAGACATTATTGGATGGTTGAGTCTAGGGAGAACCCTTTGTGTCACCCACCAATGTGTTCTCTCATATGCAATAAAACCTTTCCAAGATGAGGTCTTATGTGATGTGGTCAATCTAGATGTTTGTAATGTAATCTTTGGTCATTCATTCATGTATGATTGACATGGCATCTATGAATCAAGAACTCAAATGATCACTCTCACTCTTAAAACATGGTGTTATAGGGTACCAGAGGTACCACCTTCTACATCTATCTCTCTGATTAGTGCCAAGAAATTTGTTCTTATGGTGGTTAAACCACAAGAATCCAAAAGGGCTGATGTTACAGCCTTGGCTACACAAAAAATATAACAACAGAAGTAAATATATACCAAGCTGAAGAAGTTCATAGCCTTCCATCCATAGACTGATGGTCAGATAGAAATGGTGAACAATCAGGCCTTGCACAGTTCCATAAGTCATAGTCCCTTCCAAGTATGCATCAAGAATCAAATCAAAGTAAAAATACCACATTTAATGACAAATCTTGATGAAATGGGGACCATTACTTCTCAAGGAGTGAGGAATGATCCATGAAATAATTCAGGTGATAATTCGAGTGATGGGGCCACCCCAATTGATGATGAAACTTTTGGGAGCCATAACTTTTGCACCGTAGCTCCAATTGACTCACCATTTGAACTATTAGAAAGCTGATAATGAGGGGAACATCTTGAGATGGCATTGAGATTTTCTAAATGAATTTTTACCTTCAAAAACCCAATATAAGTTCCCCAAATTTTAATTTTAGTAGTGCAGTCTAAAAAAAGTAAGTTTCTAAAAATAGTAATTCCTAAAATTTTGTATTGTTGTAAATCATGGAAGTCAAACCACTTAATCTCCCTCAAGATTGGTGACCTTACACATCCTCCTCACACCTTCAAAACATGTATTAATGAATATGTAACCCAAAATGGAAATTAGACATCTCTTTTCAGAGATATGCATATGTTTAAGTCTACAAATTTGATCAATAAAACATCTCTTCTCAAAGACAATATTATTTAAATTATGTTATTATTTCTTGAATTATCTTTCAACCAACTATTTCAAATTTTGGATCAGTGGTATCAAAGTAGTTTGTCTTTAGAGTGTATGATCCCAAGGATGAGGTCAGATTATAAGAAGCTTGGGTGGAAAATAGAACCAACAGACTATCCACCTATTCACTCCAAATGACCTCAAATGGAAGACAACATCAAGACATCTTATCCTTTTAAGGAAATGGTGAATGAATCCCTCTAATAGCAGTAAGCATATATGTTGTAACAATTCACTTAAATTCTCTAACAAATCTTAATGGGAAATTTTGGCTCCTCATCTACACCCCACATCCTTTCAGTGCCCCAACACCCTTCAAGGTTCAAGTGAATTTTGATATGCCTACATTTGAAGGCAAAATAAATGTTGATGCAATAGAAAATTGGTTGGATCAATTGTCATCTTATTTTTCTATAAATAAATTCACTGATAAAGAGAAGATTACTTTTGCTCTTCTGAAAGCATCATTTCCTGTCAAAAATTGATGTGAAGTGTACAAAAATAAATTCAGTGTAGATTATATTGGCCTTGAGATAGAACCTACATGGTATGATTTCATAGAAGTTGTAAAGGAAGAATACTACCCCATTGGAGCATATGATGATCTGTATATAGAGTGGAAATAATTTCATCAAGGTAAGGAATAGTTTGTTCAAGATTACACTAAAATTTTTCATTCTCTATCTATGAGATTGGGAATCCAAGAAAGTGAGAAACATAAGGTTCTCAAATATCATGGTGGACTACAATGGTATATATAGGGAGAAATAGAACTCTTTAATTTGGAAACCATCAGTGAGGCATACAAGTTTGTAGTGAAGATAGAGTAGAAGAATGGAAGTATGAATATGAAGAATCATCCTTTGAAATGGAAAAGTGACAAAGAAGGTCAAACACGAGGCCACATTGGAAGCAAAAGGAAGGAAAGACTGAGAAGTGGTGTGATTATCACAAATCTGGAAATCACTCTAAAGAAGAATGTTTAGCCATCAAGTCCCTACTTTTTAAGTCACAATCCTCAACATATACTACTCTACCTCATACATACCTTACAATCAAAGAGGTTGAAGAAGAAATTGTAGATTATGATCTTAAAGCCATTGTTGCTTCATCACAGACCCATGAGGAGAGGCTAGATGAGAAGGAAAGGTTATTTCACTCTAAGTTATGGGTGAGAGGTAAGCCTCTACATTTCATTGATGATACTGGAATTCAAAAGAATTTAATCTTCACTAATGTTGTGAAAATCATAAATATATCCATGAATCCTCACCCAAAGCCATACAATATTGGATGGTTGAGTCTAGGTCGAAACCTTTGTGTCACCCACCAATGTCTTCTCTCATATGCAATAAAACATTTCCAAGATGAGGTCTTGTGTGATGTGGTCAATCTAGATATTTGTGATGTACTCTTTAGTCAACCATTCATGTATGATCTACATGGAATATATGAATCAAGAACTCAAAATATCCCTCTCACTCTTGGAACATGGTGTTATAGGGTACCAAAGGTACCACCTTCTACATCTGTCTCTCTGATTAGTGCCAAGAAATTTGTTCTCATGGTGGTCAAGCCACAAGAATCTAAAAGGGTTAATGTTACAGCCCTAAATACACAAAAAACACAACAACAAAACAAAATAGATACTGAGATAAATAATTTCATGGCCTTCCATCCAAAAATTGATGGTCAGACAGAATTGGTGAACAATCAGGCCCTATACAATTCCATAAGTCACAGTCCCTTCCAAGTATGCATCGAGAATCAAATAAAAGTAAAACTACCACACTTGATGATAAATATTGATGAAATGGGGACCATTGCTTCTCAAGGAGGTAGAAATTATCTAGGCTATAATTCAGGTGACAATTTGAGTGATGGGTCCACACCAATTGATGACGAAACTTCGGTGAGCCATAACTTTTGCATTGTAGCTCCAATTGACTAGCCCTTTGAACCTTTGGAAATATAATAATGAGGGGAACATCATGACATGGAATTTATATATACTCAATGAATTTTGACCCCAAAAACCAAATGGAAGTGCCCCAAATTTAAATTTTAGTAGTGTAGTCTAAAAATAGTAAGTTTCTAAAAATAGTAATTCCTCAAATTCTGTATTGTTGTAAATCATGGAAGTTGAACCACTTAATCTCCCTCGAGATTGGTGACCTTCCACATCCTCCTCACACCTTAAAAACATGTATAAATTAATATGTAACCCAAAATGGAAATCAGACATCTCTTTTCAGAGATAGGCATATGTTTGGGTCTGTAAATTTAACCAATAAAACATCTCTTCTCAGAGATAACATTATTTGAATTATGTTATTCTTATTTCTTGAATTATATTTCAACCAAAGCTTTCAAGTTTTGTATTAGTGGTATCATAGCATTTTGTCTTTAGTGTGGAAAAGTTATGGCTCCCAGAAGTTTTATCATCAATTAAGGTGGACCCATCACCCAAATTGTCACCTAAATTTTTGCCTGGATCACCTTCAAGGTAGATTTTGAGGTTATAGAACTAGATAAAGATGGTGATTACCCCAATATATTAAAAATACCTTGGTTCTATGAGAATAATGCAAACTTAAGTTTTAAGAAACATTACATCAATTTTGAAAACACTGATCATCATATTGTTATTCCATTAGATCACATACAAGGACCCTCTTACATAGAGCCTATCAATGTCGATGAAGATATAAACCGCATATATAATGTTACTACAAGTAATGATGAGCTAAGAGATCCCACTCAAGATGGAATTATTCAATGGTAAAACACTTGGTCTCTTTCTAACACTACAATTAATGCTTATAATTATTGGGCACATGGTGACTATGACCTTATTGGATGAGTGTGTAGTACCATCAATAGTTAGGAGAATGTCTCATGCCCATTCAATAAATGTCATAATTTTGTTATCTTACTAAAATAGTAATGATATTACCACTAGTAGTCCTACCATTAGAAATACTAGATGAAGCTCCATGATTTCATAGAAAAATGGAGGTACATGACTTCATACAATGCCTTGAAGCATTTTATGACACCAAAAGTGATCGTATGAAATCATTAGTGCATAGATTTTATGTAACTACCACAAGGTGATGGTACACCTATCATGAGTAATTATTTTATTGGTATCAATTACACTCTACTTTGCATCACCAATTACACCATGACAATAAGGTCAAGCGATCAATCAATTACAATGGCATACAAGCACCAAAACCTCACATTGAAGTTTGTGAAACAATATGGAGGGATGAAGTGACATACTTACCAGAGTACTTATGGGTCCATGCTTTTTATGGGATGTTACATACTTTGGAATGGGAATGGTATGTTCATAAAAAGCAACACATGGGTACCAAGTTTTGGCATCTATTTAAGGAGAGCATGAAGTCAGGACCATCTTATTATTCACCAAATATGGATTTGTTCCTCAATCTCCAAGCCATGCATGAAGTGATTATAGGTGACCAAAGTCCCCTAGGAAACCATTTGATGAGTATTCATCATGACCTTTCAGAGATCTTACACTTATTTAATGAATCATCAACACATTTTTTTATGATACAACTAGTCATTGATCATGATAAGTGTAAAGAAATATGTATGGGTAAATAAAAGCTAGTGTTTTATGTAGAATAAGGTGAAGGATCCAATCCACATGACCATTTGACAACCCATTTGGATATCCCTATGAATTATGGCATGAGAACTATTTGTGATATGTGCACCAATATAGCAACCCTTATAATGGGACCATTCATACTATTCAATGCAATATCAACATAAAGTAGGAACTAAAGATGGATACAATAGGATATTACTACAATAAAATAAAAATTTCAAAAATATTTGAGTTTTTAAAATAATATTAGGATGTTTTCATAAAAACATATAGTGAAATGAAGGGAGTTCACCCATTATTGGTAAAAATGCATATCAAGCTAGTTTAAGGTGCTCGACCAGTTAGAAAATGGCCATCTAGAATGAATCCTAATCTATGAGTGTGAGCCAAAGAGTAAATTGATAGAATTTTAAAGTAATCACCCTCATTAATGAATCTTAATAGGTTAGTCCCATTATGATTAATATCAATAAGGATGATTGGATTTGTATTTGCAAAGACTATCAAGTGTTAAATGCATCTTGTGTCATTGATCCCTTCCCTACACCATTTAAGGAGGAGATCCTTAAAGGTGTTATTGGATGTGAGGTATATACCTTCAAAGATGGCTTCTCAAGATACCATCAGGTCTTGATAGCATAACAAGACCAACCCAAGATAACATTTGACACTGAATGGGGATATTTTACATATATTTTCATACCTTCTGTGTTGAAGAATGCCCTAATAGTGTTTTCATGAATATTAGTTGAATCTTTTAAAGAAATCATCCATAAGTTCGTTCAAGTTTATTTAGATGATTGTATAGTTTATGGTCTTGTCAAAGACCATTATTCTAACCTGAGGCTTGTACTTGAGCTTTGTTAGGTCTTAAAAATATCATTAAATATAAAGAAATGTCTATTTTATATACCTTTTGATGTTCTATTAAGAAATACTATATGTAAAGAAGGACTTCTGGTAGACTCAATGAAGGTATCCATTATTCTTCACCTCCCAACACCCAAGACCTAGTGTGAGGTTTGTGCCTTTTTAAGTAATACTAGTTACTATAGAAAGTTAATCCATAGATGTGCAAAGATTACCATGCCCCTGGAGGAAATTTTAAATCATAATGAGCATTTCATATGGATGACTTATTGTAAAGAATCTTTTGAAACACTAAATAATAAATTGGTCACTACTCTTATCCTCCAATTTTTAGATTGGACAAAACCATTCCACATCCATGTTGATGCACATATAATGGTCATTAGTATAATCTTTGAATAACAAATTGAAGGTCACCTAGACCATCCAATCTACTTTTACAATATAAATCTCATTCTAGTTGAAAGGAACAATACCACTACAAAACACAAAATTTATTGATGGTCTATGCTCTGTAGAAGTTTCATTAGTACTTATTATCCACTCCATTTATTTTATATAAAAATCATGAGGCATTAAAATACCTTTTTAATAAACACATACTACATGGATGTATCTGTTATTAGATAGTGTTATTTCAAGAATTCCAATTTTTTGTCATGGTGAAACTTGGGAAAGCCAATTGTGAACCTGACCACTTATCCCAAATTAAGTTTAGAGAACCCCCATGCACCATTAAAGATTAGTTACCTGATACTCAAATATTTTGGGTCATCTATGTACATGAAGATCTCAAAGATATAGTTACTTTTTTACCTCTAATTCAGTACCTAACTATCTCACTCCCCAGGACAAGAAGTAACTCGCGCCCTACACTAAACCATTTCGACTCATAAGAGGAGATCTTTACAAACTTGGTCATGATGAGATTATTTGTCACTATGTTATGCAACATGAATCCCAAAAGTACTTCAATAAGTTCATAAAGAAATTTTGGGAGGACACTATGTTGGAGAGGCTACCACATGAAAGGTTTAATTGGCTGAATTATGGTGGCCTACTCTCTTTAATGATAAAGCATATGTTAAGTAGTGTGATATATGTTAGCATGTGGTAAAACCTAATCACATACATGCCATGTGTTTCACATTAAAAAAATTATTTCCTTAATAAGAAAGTTTTAAAAATTGAAAGAAGGGTGAGGTTAGTAGAACCTAGATTTGGTTTGCACTCCATGATCTAAATGGTTGTAGATACTCCTCCTTGGATTGGGAAGAATGACCTACAAATAAGAAAGCACTAAAAAAAAGGTTAAATTGGTTAAATAGTAGGTTGGAATGCCTAACAAGATAGGTATAAGAAGAATGAGCTTCCTTAAAGGCTATCAATCCACACTTTTACATAATCAAGTTCCTAAAATGAGAGACAGATTACTTGCATAAATAATAGAAGGTATTAAAATCAAATACAAAAGTGCTTGATAAATGAATAGGTGAATTTAACTAATTATGGAAATAAAAAATATATATTAATTCTAAATGATTCAAGTATAGTTAAAAAAATAGGGTGATGCTCTATGATCAGGTAGAGAGGAATAAAGTGGAATTTGGTTGAGGTCTGATGAGTGGAAATAACTTGTTTATTTATCACACAATGACCATCAATAGTTCAGGTGACCATTGGTTGTTAGGGTGATTGTTATAAGTTTAAAACCATAAATGGTTATGAATGTACCATAATTGGTTAGGGTGACCATTGGTGGTTACTTTGGTTTTAGATTGGTTTAAAAAATTGGTTGGTGAGGTTGTAGAATGGAAATAAAGTAAACTAATTACTGAAAATAGATGCTTAGCTTACTGAACTAAATAAGGGTCAAAGTGTGTGGTTGAGAAATTGTTCATGTATTCTAGAATGATTTCAATAGAGTAACAGTACTTTATTCTCAATTGATGAGTTATTATATCACTTTAGATCTCTAGCCTGATTTCTAGTTCATTAAGAGAATACCTACAAAAAAAGCTCTGGTACAAGAAGCTCTAGTAATTGCTAGTGAGCTTTAATGCTTGATTTCTCTAATTTTGGATCCTTTTCACCTCCTCCTTTCTTTTTATAGGAATAAAGGAGAGGTAAAACAATATTTTTAATAATAGGTTCAATAGGTTATCTATTTTTAGTGTCAACATGCATTAATTCTACACATGGAAATAGATAGCTAAAAATAAAAAATCAAGTTGTATTTGAACTATAATTTAACTATTCATGTAGTTAAAACCTGACCATAAGTGGTTAGGCCTAATCATCAGTGGTTAGGGTGATCATCAATGGTCAATAGGTAAAGGTTAAGTTGGTTAAAGCTAGTCAATTTTGACTTAGGTTTATGGTCAAAAGGCTATGGGATAGTCCCTAGGGGGTCTTAAGGTGGTCTAGGGGTTAGTTCAACATCTAGAATCATTGTATGTAGTTTTATAGTGTATAAATTTTACCTTTTTTATTATGTAGTTTGTATTAGCAAGATACAAAATAAAAATAGATTATGGGTCAAAGGTTAGGTTACTTAGAACATGGGAGGAGGTTTTCCCCCTTAAACTAGGATTTAATGAGATGAAACATAATCAGGTGAAGGTTTGATAAATGGGTAAGTTGGTAATGAAGTGCATGATAGGTTTGGTACTAAATTACAAACATGTGCATAAAGTGTGATAAAGTATGATAGTTAAGATCATGCATTAACTAGGTTATCATGGTTGGTAAAAATAAAGTTAGTTCTAGAAGGATAAGTTACAAGTGGACCACATGACCATATTTAGGTGTGGTGGTGGGGTTATACTTGTAAATGAAAGTATCCTATACAAGGTCAATATAGTCACAGGGTCTTAAAGAAGGAAGTGATCCTAGGAAGACACAATGGGTCAGTTGCATGTAAGGTAGCACAAGTTCAAAATGTTCAATTTGGAAAATTTAGTTAGTGCAATCAAAATGAGCAAAATAAGATTATTGTAAAACATGCATTAGGTTGGGAAAAAATGACCATGCTTGATTATTGACATATTTTATGGGGGTTGTCATAGAAGGTCATCTCTAGTGGCTGGTATTAGGTGAAAGTTTGTTTGAAAATGTTTTGGGTAGGAAGGAAAACCTTAAATCGATTGATCATTAATAGTCAGGGTCAACCATCGATAGTCACCTTGACCATTAGTGATCGTATGTTATCTTTAAAAGGGCAAAGACAAAATAACCACTATGGGTTTTATTATCATATTGTGAACTTTGACCCTTGATGATTACACTTTTTGGAATTTTGAGCAAAAAAGTAGTGATGGTTAGCTAGTGATTGAATGAGTTTGTCAGATTGAGTGGATTGATTTGAGGTTGACCAAGTGATCAAGGATTTAGAGGGGATGAGGGAGAGTGTGAGGTCAGGCAGTGGTCCCTAGAGTACCTACATGATGGTGTTTGAGGAATGAGGTAGGGTTTGTTCTTAAATTTGGTAGTCCAAATTCAATTTTACAAATGAAGGTTTACTGAGTTCATATGTTATTTATTTGTGGGTTGATGTTGACCTAGGGATAAGTTTGTGGATAGATTTTTTTAGTTTTGGATTTGAATTTGGTAGGGTAGAGTTAGATTGGTAAGGGTAGGGTAGATTAGGGAGGGTAGGGTGAATATATAGGCAAGTTTTCTTGAGCTACTTATGGGTTTTAGTAGGTAGTTTTAAGGGGTAAGGTTTAGTTTGATCACTAGTAGTCATTACATAGTAACCATAGATGATCATTACTAGTTATTAGTGGTAATTATCGACCATTGATGATTATTATCAACTATTGATGATCGATATGAAATCATTGATAGGTCACATTATGGTGACAATTATTGGTTGATCACTTAATTTTCAAAGGTTGGCTATAGGAATAGTCAACCATCAGTGGTTGATGGATGTGTTAAAAGTTTGGTAAATGGTTGATAGGCAATAGTCGATGGGTAATAGTTGAGGTTAAAGGGATAGGGTAAGGTCAAGGGGTTATATTAGGGGTTAGGTGAATGTTTGTGTATAGGTCAAGAAGTTTGAATGATGGGGTAAAGTAATGGTATGAGGGTTTTAATAATGTTATCTAGAAGGTATGATTAAGGAATAAGTGAGTTAGTTGAATAAGTATAGGGTAGAATAGGCCTAAAGGTAATTGGTAAAGTTTAGAATATGAGCCATATGTATATGTCATATTAGGTAAATGTTATGAGTTAAATAGATTAAAATAGGAAGTAGGTGTAATAGGTAGAGTTTGTAAGTAAAGATATGTTAGTGAATTAAGGTTTTTGCTATCAAACCCTATAGGCATGGGAGCTGATATAGATGAGGGATAGAGTGCCCTAGATATAAAATGAGATTCAGTGACGGATGACCATTATCAATTGGGAACATATGGAGGATGTGGGCCTTGGAGGCATGAGGTACTACTAGAATGTACCTCAAGATGCAATGATGTTAATGGTACTCATCAATAGATGGGACCCCAACACTAATACCTTCTTACTTTTGACAGGTGAGATAACCATCTTGCCTAAGGAAATACACAAGATCATATGGTTACCCATATGAGGGGAGCCTATCTACCACTTTGAGAGTGATGAGTAGGATGGGCAAATGGAGCTATTATATGAAGAGGACCTTGATTTTTCAAGGTGGCATTCAAGAGGATTCCACTACATGCCCCTATACTAGAGGGATAGAGATATGAGGTGGTTATTCACTATGATGATGATAGCATTCATGTGTTATGAATTACGTGATTCTAGTAAGGGGAGATTCCCTTACTTATTTTTAGGGGTGCTTGTTGAGATGCAATTGGGTCACATAGTGTTTATTTGGGCTCTTATGCTATTAGTTCATATTTTTGAATAGTTGTGGGGGTTCTACACCCATAGGAGATATGGGATCAATTTTGGGTTTGTCTTTCATTTTTGGGCCTATGAGCACATCTAGGTACTACGACTTATGGGGTTACCATGGGAGGGGTTTGTACAAATGGATTTTATGGTTAGATACATGAGGTAGAGAGGTGACTATGCGCTCTTAGGACCTATAATAAGGGAACATGACATATATTAGTACAAGGATTTATTAGATGCTTGGTTTTTGGAGACATGATTTAGAGACCATATGTTAGGTTTCTAAGATAGGCACACTATAGGAGGTATACTCTATCTTTTTAGAGCTACAGATGGGTTTATGGTAGATGAGACCATGAAATAGAGTTGATCTCATTTTATAGGGTATGGAGGTAGTTCAACCTTGTTTAGGATATAGCAAGGGTGTTTTTGAGGTATAGGAGGGAGGATGTAGAGTTTCCACTACCCATTCCATAGCTAGTTCATGATTTTATTGACAATGAGGAATTGTCTATGAGGATAGATATGGATGATGCAGGTGTTACATATGGATATCCTACATGGTACTAGGCACACTATATCATGATTAACTTTGGAGGTGATGGTGGTGGTCAGTAGGTCATGGATGTTGATGCAAATAAAGATGGTCAGTAGCTTTAGATGAAGAGGATTGCCCTAGATGTATAAGTAGTGATCACTAAGAAGGACTAAGCACGAGTGGCTCTAGCCATAGCTTAGGAATATATAGTAGTAGAACAAACATCCTTGGTAGAATCACAAGGTCAGGTGGCCACTCTTATAAGAGATAGATCAGGCTAAGGCTCAACTAGCCATGGTGATGTAGGAGAGAGATTCTCTCTGATAGGTAGGAAGAGGAGTGCCAATAGCTATGGGACCACCAGGGACTATCTTGATGTAGAGATATGTAGTGATAGTAGAGGAGATATAATATTATGAGGCCTTGGTCTTTAGGCATCTATCAGATGCGCCCCAATAGGGTACATACAAAGATAGGATCATATGAGGTGCTAATACTACAACACTAGGTCAGTGGGTTACCTCAGTGGGAGGATAGGTAGGTGAAAGAGGGTGGGCTCTAGGAGGTAGTGGTTCCTCAGGATCATAGATGGATTATGAGACATTATATGTTTAATGTGTTTTATGATTTTGGTATCGACCTATGAGCTGATGCACTGAGATGTATATTTTTGAGAGATATGTATATTTTTGTATAATGATTATGATTATTTATGAGATATAGATGTGAACCTTGTTTATGGTTTATGGTTCATGGTTCATGGTTCATGGTTATGATATTCATGTTACTCATTTATGATATTATGTTGATATGATTATGTCCATGATGATGTTCATGTATACTCACCTAAGTAGACATGTGATGATATGGCTTTTGGATTCATGTTCATGATGATTATAGATTGATGGTTTTTATGTGATTTATGATGTGATGGTGAAATGTGGACTCACTTAGCTAGGCATGTGATGTGATGGATAGATATTCATTAGATGATGTTTATGATATGATGATGCTTATGATGTTTTATGATTATTGTTATAGTTTTGTTTAATGGATCATAGTTATATGAATGTGATAAATAGTAGGATGGTGATGATGTGATGATGATTTTTATGATATGGTTATGTGATGATAATGTTTATTGTTGATGAGGATCATTTAATTTATGTATATGATGATCATGTTTATGATATAGATATGATGATGGTTATGTCTACTAGTTATGTGTGGGTGGGCATGTTTATGATGTGATTATTATTGTGGTTTATCGATGACTATGATGACAGTGATGATTATATTCATGCTTAATTTTAATGAGTATATGCTTCCTCATTTAGATTTAGACATGTGATGGATAATGTGTGTCAATGACTTATTTATTTTTTATGTATGATTAGATGGTTAGGTGTGATAGGTGGATTAGTTGATGTCATTGACCATTAGATGATATTGGATGTAGGAGATACTTAATTTATAAAAATGTTTGTATAGTTAAAACATTTATATAGATAAGGTAAAAACACATTGTCAAATGCATTTATTCTGATGAAGGTGTTGAAACACACAAAGTAGGTTGGATACTAAAGTTAAATGTGAGAAAAGAAAGATAAGATAATCAAAATACAAATGTCTTAATGATAAGATCAACCAATATAAGAGAATAAGAAGAAGGTCTGATGTTTCTTCTTTGATAAAGATGAAAATGAACTAAAATTGGATCAGCTTAAGGAACATAAGCCCTTTGAATGCTTCTCAAGAGCATTCGTTAGTTGGTTAAAAAGGTGTCTTGATCACATAACATCAAGTAAGCTCAAATTTCCTTGCTTATAAAGTGCATAAAAGGGAGGGATATTAAAATAGAACCTCATTGGGAGATTAGCTTGCCTCTTTTATAGGTCACTAAAGAGCTAGTATAAATAAGTCCATGTCATATAATGTGTAGATTGATCAATGTAAGAAGTATACTTTTGAAACCTGATTGTGGATTCCAAATTATATTTGTAAATTTAAATGTTGATAACGGGTCATTTGTTATTTTATTATAACCTGGGGAGGTTGTGAAAACTGATTGATGAGGGAAGCTTCCAAGAAATTTCTATGCTTTTTATAGATGTGTTACTCATCCATCCTTTAAGAGAGTGGTCTATGTTTGTGTGCTTTGTTTAAGGCTATTATATTTGTCCTTCAAGGGAGATGTCTACCTTATATTGAGCAAATTTGATATGTTTTTGGTAGCTATCCTTCGAGGGAAAAGTCTACAAATGCTAGAGAGTGACCCATATGAGTTCTTTTAATTTATCTTTTTAATGTTTACTTTTGATGTCATGGACTTGCTTATATAGACTTAAAGGTTCAACTTTTATGAAGGAAAAACTAAAGCACAAAAAGGTTGATGAGGTGTAAAATAGATTTAAGTGATAATGACCATGGAAAAACATATATAAAAGGGGTGGAATGTACTATGAGAATCATGACATGGGTATAGCCATGATACCCATTGTTCAAGATTTAAGCTA
Source organism: Torreya grandis (assembly GCA_037957365.1). NCBI lineage: Eukaryota > Viridiplantae > Streptophyta > Pinopsida > Cupressales > Taxaceae > Torreya > Torreya grandis. The sequence continues at coordinate 1,225,756 of JARHVA010004202.1, forward strand.
TGATTATGATGGGTAATCACATGATTTAGTTATACCTAAAATAAGGAGATGAATGTGGTTGAAGATAAGGGATGAGTTTAAGTTAGACAAAAAGGTGAGTGTATTTTAATTTTAACAAAAGAAAGGATGTAGATACAAATCATTGAGGGGCTTAGGTTTGGGTATCTTCAAGAGAGGATAATTGGTAAGCTCCTAATAAATACTTATGTGTTATGATATAAGGTCCAAACTAATAGAAATCAAACTTCTCTCACTTATTTTTCTCCATATTGGTGACATGATGATTTTACTTTAGGATGAGGTGTCCAATATTGAATTCTCACTCTTTAAGGTGTTTGTTATAAGCACACTTGATTCATTCTTGATAGACACAAAGGTGGGTAAGTGTGTCTAAATGATACTCATCAAGTAGCTCAATTTGGGCTAAATGTTATTGATGATAATCACTCTCAGAGATGAGATCCTGTAAGGATATGTGTAGGGAGGGAATTTAGACTTCGAGAGGCAAGATAGACTTTACTCCAAAATTAGAGAGAAAGGGGTAGCATGTGTAGAGGTTTGAATGCTAGTACAATAGGCCCATAAAGTGAAGGGGATGTGTAAATGCCAATCCTAACTAGATGCATTAACACTTTTAGTTAGCATGTTATTGAGAGTTTATTATAGGCTTCCACCTACCTATTATCTTGTGGATGATAGGGTGATGAGAAACTTAACTTGATACCAAATGCATCACAAATATCTTAAACTTATTTGTTTTTGAAGGATTTACCATTATCAGTGATAGTTTTGTGAGGAACACTGAAATGATAGATAATGTGATGGTTGATAAAGTCGATAATATTTTTGGATTTGGTTGAGATGAGAGGAATAGAATCTACCCATTTGGTGAAATATTCTATTGTAGTGATGATATAATGATGTCACTATGAAGAATGGGGGTTAATTTCTCCAATGATATCTAGACCCCATTATGAGAAGGGCCATAAATATTTGGATACCTAAAGGCTATGGATAGGTATGTGATGTAAATTGGTGTGTTTTTGATATTTGATACAATTTTTCACATAATCACATTAATATTGGTTAAGGTTGGACCAATAATAGCCAAGGTGAAGGATGAATTTAGCGATGACTAAGCCACTAAAGTGTCCCCCACATATCCCATCATGCATTTCCTTGATAGCATGAGAGGCGTCATCACTACATAGGCAAAAGAAGAGACCATAAAAGCCATGTTTATAAATAATACCCCTTAGTATGGTATAACATGAGGTGTTATGGATAAATTCTCTTTCATCATTCTTAGAAAGACTAGAAAGAATTATGGTAAGGTTGATATAGTTGAAAATCTATTGATACCAAAGGTCGGGTTGGGTCTCCTCCATATTGAAGATGGTGAGAGATTATGATTTGACATAAGAGGTTTAGGTAAGTTCATGGATAATGATAGATATCTTAGAGTCATAGGGTATAGATGAGATCTAGAAAGCGATGGAAGCCATCATATTGGCAAAATTATTTATAGATTATGAAGTGATTTAGATATGATAGTGTTTAAATGATGTTAAGAGTACATCAACTTATTATTTGTACTATTATAAAACATCATTTTTACATTGATAAGAGCCATTTATTTTATTTACCATGAGTTGAGAGTCATCAAAAATGTTGATCATTTTAACTCCTAAGGCTAACACCATTTGGAGGCCTATCACTAGGGCTTCATACTCAGCCATATTATTGGTACAGTTTAAATCTAGATTGAAGGATAAAAGAAGAGGTTCACCATGAAAGGGGATAAGGATTATGCCAGCTCCCCCACCATGTTGACACTTTGATCCATTAAATAAAATGGTCACTTGAGAGGTGAAGTATACTTGAGAGAGGGTTATGATGGACTCATCAAAGAACTCAAAAGGAGGAGGCTGAGTGTCTACTAATGGTACTTTATCCAATAGATCAACAATGACTTTCCCTTTAACTAACCTTTATTAAACAAAATTAATGTCAAACTTAGCTATAATCATGAGCCACTTAGCCATACACTAGTTTTGGTATGGCTTGGAGTGCATATACTTGAGTGGTTCGGTATTAGTTATGACATAGGTCTAGTGGTTGAGAAGGTAGTGATGAAGTTTGGTGGCCATGAAGACCAAGGATAGAGAAATTTTCTCAATATGGGTGTACTGAGTCTTATATTATATAAGTGTATGGCTAATGTAGTAGACACATTGATCTTTATATTTTTCATCCTGATGACCTAACATTACACCTAATGAGTGCTTAGTGGCAAAAATATAAAGGTAAAAAGGTTAATATTCCTTGGGAGGAATGAGGATGGGTAGAAAAAAAAGGTAATATTTAAGTGAATCAAAGACCTTTTAAAATTTGTTATTCCATCTAAAACATACATCCTTCTTTAGAAGATGGTGTAAAGGTTAGTATCAGTCTAAAAGATGAGAGATAAAGTGATGAATGGATTGGAGCTTCCCTTACAAGCTATAGATTTGCTGAAGGTGGGTGGGAGGAGTCATCTTAAGGATTTCTTTAATTTTGGTGGGATTGACTTCAATTCCTCAAAGGGAGATGATAAATCTAAGGAACTTTCTTGATAAGATCCCAAAAATACACTTCTTAGGGTTAAGGTAGACATGATCACAGATGAGATGCTCAAAGATAATCTTAAGAATGGCCAAATGATGTTTACAACATTTGGATTTATTAATAAGTTCATTAACATAATATTATATGATTTTATGAATAAGGTCATGGAATATGTAGGTCATAACAAGTTGGTAGTTTACACCACCATTCTTTATTCCAAAGGGCTTGACCCTATAGTAGAAGGTTCCTCATGGGGTGATGAAGGTAGATTAGTGTTAATCTTTATGGGTAATTAGGATCTAATTTTAACCTAATAATCCATCTGTAAGAGATAACATCTCATATCCATCTATATTATCAATGAGTTGGTCAATGATTGGTAAAGGAAAGTATTCTTATGGGCAAGCAAGGTTAAGGTCATGAATTTCCACATAAATACAAAGTCCCTTTATGGCTTTAGTGATATGTATGATGTTCAAGACCCATTAGGGATAATCAATGGGTTAAACGAAATTGATGGATAGGAGACATCGAATCTCTTATTTGATGAAAAAGGCTATGCGAAGGTTCATGCATTGAATTTTTTGCCTAACTAGCTTGGCATCATGGTTGGTGATTATGTTGTGGGTAAAAATGGAGGGGTTGACTCCTAGCATGTCATTATAAGACCAAGAAAATTCTATGTTTTAGTCTTATAAGAAGGAGGAAAAGTCCTGAAGCTCCTTAAAATTAAGCAATTAGCCAATTTTGATAATTTATGGGTTATCTAGAGTGCCCAAGTTGATATCCATGAATGAATCATTCAACATGGTTGAAGTTTTAGGAGGAAGAGAAGACTTATGGATACAAGAATCTTTTGCAACTAGATAGGCAAGATTGGAATCATCATCCTAACATTGAATGATATTAATGGTAGGAGAATAATCTCCTATCATCTCAAGGTAGATCAAAAGAATGGTTGTGATCACCCCATCATTTTGATAAGCCAAAGGTCTAAGGTTGATCATGTTGATGAAAAAAAATTAGGAGGGATGATGTTATAATCCTCAACTATCGATGGTGGAGTAGATGGTGATGATGGCATTTCCTCATCAATGATGGTAATGGGAGATGGGTTGGTTTCCTTTTTAGGTGGCATGAAACTAAGGCCATAATTTTTGTGAGATTTTCAATTTTTGATTGGAAGTAACTCATGCAACCCATGTTCATATTGACCTAAACCAAATCCCTTCAATATACACATATAAAGGTATATCTTAGCAAACTATGGTTTATCTAGATAAGACAAAGTAGTGATGAATGGTCAAGGTGAAAAAGAGGTGGTGGAAGTGTCAAAGGGCTTATCAAGTCCCCCATAGATGAAATTGGTTTGACAAGTTAAGGGACCTATAAAAATAATGGTTCTAATATTGGGGTCATAACTAGGTTACTAGTCAAGGCTCCCATACTCTTGAAGAGTAGGAAAAGTGTCTAGTGTCAAAATTTGATACTCCCCTAATGAAAGACATTGAAAGGTTGATTTAAAAGGTTTCATTAAGGGGATTTAAGTGGAAGGGACAAAATAAATTATGGATTCTTCATTGGTAGGAGAAGATGGGGCTTCATATTTTACTAGTGAAGGTTTGTTGGATGGGGGAAGGAGAATGTCATTGGGTTGGTACATCATGTTTCATGATGTAAAAGGGCTCAAGTCAGCTTGTATGGTAATAACTTGACCTTCATGTTCAAATTTGATGCATTAGTACAAGGTGGATGGCACATAACCCATAAAATGGATCTAAGGGCATCCCAAAAAAAATTTGTGTTGGAACTCACCTTTGACTATGTATAAGAGCTCAAGAAACATGTGCGGTCCTAGATAAATGTGAAGGATAATAGTTCCTAGAGTTGTGACCATGGTGTTGTTGAATGATAGAAACACTACTAAGGTTTCAAACATAATGTTCTTGAGTAATATGCATTGGTGGTATGTGTGGGAGGAGATTACATTGATGTTATCTCCCCCATTAATCATAACCCTCTTGATGCAAGTTTGGTTAATATACGTGGCAATAAAGAGGGGAGGATCTGGGTCATATGGATGAATGGAGGGTATTTTTGAATCCTTGAAAGTAATAAGGTTATAAATTTGAAGAGATTTGACAAAGGTTGATAAAGGTTATGGGTCTTCTAGCTAGACCTCTATGGATTATAAAGCCTTTATCATTGCTTGTCTATGATGGGGTGAGGTATTAATCAGTTCATACAAACTCATCTTCACCGATGTTTGGTGAAGATATTTTAGAAATAATCATTGGATTGATTTAGATGGATTGGACTAAGAGGGTCCAAAGATGGACACTTTAGGTTTGGTTGAAGCTAAAGGTGTTTGGAGTTGGCTAAGTGGTTGGGTGGTGGAAGAGGGATATGTCCATAGAATGGACACCTTTGCTTTTCTCTTGTCCTTTGGTTGATACTATGATTGTGTGACCATATGGATGGTATGAATTTGGGGATGAGTTGGGCTAGAGGTATGATTTAGGTCTACTTCACTCTAAGATGAGAGTGGGGGAATAGGTAAGTGTTGGTTGATGGCTCCTAGATTTTGGATCAGTGTTGGTCTTATAAGAGGCTCATTTGATAATAAGTCATCCTCATGATATAGATAATGGGTTAACACTTGGAGAGACTTAAAAAATTTAGTATCATACCCAGGTATCCTATGGTATGCGCATATTAACTTTTCATTATACCATGATAGTTTAGGAATGTGTGGGTTAAATGGTCTAATAGGTGGTAAGGTTAATCAAGATGCTCGTAATAACCTTTTTAAGATGGTTGTGTAAGACTCAAGCCTTGGTAGTAAATTCATGGAGGTCTTAGGTTTGGTAGTCAAGGTGGAAGATATTTTAATATTGGGTTTAATGGTCAAATATTTAGGTGAAGGAGAATTCTTAGTGGGTGATTTTAGTATGGATTGCTTGGAAGCAAAAGGTGTTGGGGTAGATGTCTAAGAGTAGGTGATTTGGTTATAGAAGATTTGGTGAAAATAGGTGAAGATGAAAATAGGAGTGATGGTGTAACCAAAAGTGGTGAATGTATTTGGGTCTTGTCTCAGATGGTTGGTTTCCTTACTAAACTAAAAGGGTGAGGTCACAAAATATAAGGTAAATTGGAAAGGGGAAGTAGAGTTTTGGTTTGTTGAATCTTGGGTGTTTTAAAAAAAATTGTTGGCTCAGCTTGGGATTTCTTTGAGAGGTTTGGCAAAGTTAATTCCAATTTCAATGAAGGGTGAGTAAGGTATTGAATAGGGAATATTCTAAGGTTTTTGGTAGGCTTAGATGGAATGGTAGAAGGTGACTTGGTTATTTTAGGTGGAGTTAGTTTGGATGGTTCATGTATGGATTGATTGGTAGAGGTTTCTATTGGATCAATTTTGATGAAAGTGGGTTTGATAGTGAGAATGGAAGGTTGGGATGATAGTGGTGTGGTTGGACTTTCTTGTTTGGTTTGGTAAGGAAGCCTAAGATGGTGCCAAAATGTGGTATGATCTAAATTTGGTTGATATAAGTACTCCAAGTTTCAAAATAGTATAGAGAAGGGCTTATATGTGGGTTTGATTCCTTTGATACTAAGCTCAAAGGTCAAACCCCTAGGTGGAGAGAGAGAAGTGGTTACCTTGTCCTTTTCATTAATCAAAATCTATAAGGATTGGGAAGATGAGTCTCCCATAGGAGAGTTAGGTAGAGTGATCCCTTCCTTAGGGATTCTTTCGAAAGGAAAAGTGGATTTTTGTATGATGGAGGAGAAGGGCGTGGTGGTAATGGCTGCCTCTTTTGGTATGTCTTCCACATGAGGGTTTGGTAACTCAAATGTCTCAATTTGTTGAGAAAATGGAGGGGTTATTTCTTAGGTTTCATTTTCTAGAGGAATGGAGGGTGACTCCACTACTTCAATAAGTGGAGAAGGGGGAGTGGTTGTTTCTCTAGTCTCATTTTCAAAAGGAATAGAGATTGAATCCACTACCGTAGTAAGTGGAGGGGTAAGAAATGTGGTTTCATCAATTTTTTACTTAATGATAAGTTGACTAAGGACTAAATTAATGATATGGAATTCATGGTTGTGAAAGGATTCCTCTCAATTATTCTAATTGTTCATAGAAGGGGCATAGTTAGGAAATGGTTGTCTAAAGATATCAAGTACTTAATTTGGATTTGCATTGAGGTTATCCAACACAAGTTCCCCATTATTGATGAGGTTCTGGAAGATGTTACTGAAGGTATTACATCTACTAATGTCATGCCCAGTGATATAGTGAAAGGTGCATAATTTTTTCTCCTTATACCAACCAAGTATAGGATGAGAGGAATTAAATTTATATGAAGTTTTGATCATTAGGAGTTACATGTGTAGACACCTAAAATTGGCCATCAATAACCTCCAACCAAGATTTTGACCAATTTCTACCTTAAATGCACAATTTGGCCTAAAAACACTAAAATGCATTAAAATATTTGAAACTGATATATTCAAGTGCCAATTTTGGCCACTGTATCCCTAAATGGGGCAATGCAATTTATGGGCTAGCTAACTTTGATTAGATCATTTTGAGTCAAAATGTCAATTTTGCACCTAAGTGATCTGGATTGATCTTTCCTATCAAATATCTTGCACAAGACACATGCTTTGTTATTTTCTATTGATAACATCCTAAATGGGATAACGGATCCAATGCATCTAACATCACCTTCTAATTCCAATATAGTCAAATTTTGGACCAATAACAAGGCATCTGATCAATTTGAGTAATTTATATACAAAGTGCTTAAACATGCTTAGGAGATAATTAAACCAAATTAGAGCCTAATCAAAAATTCCATGGAAACTTGTTGAATAATTTGTTTTGAAAATGAATATTGAATATATGCATCATCAAGTGATCTCATTTCTTGGGAAGACATCCCTAGGCCATAAATGACACAAATATCAAGATTCATACCTCCCATGCCTCATCAATGTCTTCCATGATTCCCTCCAAGCCTCTTAATTTCCCATTCTTCTAATGTCATGATGAGGATAATTATAAACCTAATTCAAAAAATTTAATTAATATTCAACCACACATCTCAATCTCAGGATGGACAGTTCAGGTTGATTCTAGAAATTCTCAAAAATATATAAATAGAGAGGCCATGAACATCATTTCAAAATATATTTTGGTGGAAAGTTATTATGCTTAAATATCTTCAAAGTCTTGATAATGCAAATTTATAATGCACAAATGATTCCAATAAGCCATTAAAATTAGTGTTATCATGCCAAATTGATTCCAAGCCAAGCCAAGCCAAAGCCACAAGGTGCCAAGGAGAAGAGGAGATAGCCAAGCCTCCTTTGATGAAGACTTCATGAGCACAAGCTAAGCAAGCCACTACAACAAGCATTTTAGAGCATCTAAGGAAGGTAAACGCGAGTTTCTTTTGCATTTTAGTTTTGTGTTTTATTCACATTTGTTAACTAAGATCTTCCTAGTGTCTAGGCCTAAATATGTTATGCTACTTAGTGTGTTTCTTTCATCTTGTTTTCATTTTGAAACTAAAACCATACTAACCATCTTCTATTGAGTTAAATTCCTAGAGTCACATATGGAACACCCGGTGGGACTAACCGCATCCCACACATGAAGAAGATCATGCTACAACTTTAAAATCTTTATTTGGATCATTAAAACTCTTGAAAATTGATTTTATGACTTTTTTTGCCAGTTTCCTTGGTCACAAGTTTACACAATAATCAACGTTGGTTATTGTTGATGCCTTAATAATTGCGCTTGATTTTAATCAACAATAATGGGAAGTTTCAAGCTGTGGGATGATGCAGCTTGAAACAACCTCCATATTTTAGAGAAGTTGGTCTCTTCTTTTGTATCAAGTATTGGAGAAAAGGGATAGGAGATTAAATAAAAATGCAAATGCAAGAATTGAAACCTAACTATGGTGATGCACCTGAGTGTAATCCTAATCTTGACCTGAGCATAGAGAAACTATTATATGATTCAATTACATTTAAGAGCAAACAGATGCATGATCAATGTAAATGATAAGAATAATATAAATAGAGGCTCACAATAGGGGAGTCTTTTGTTGAGATACAAGAATTGTCAACAAAGGCATAGTGTTCAATCTTTTTAATAGAACCCTTCAATCACATAAGAGGTGCAGAAGTCATGCACAGTTATGTAGAACTTCAAATTCAAAGGTTGACACATGGTGACCTCCGCTACTCCTAGGAAGATACGTGGAATATTCCTCTTCTTCATTTAGAGGCACCTGGTGCCTTCCACTACCTTTTGGGGATGGGGTAGAAAGGGACTAGAGAGTGACACTTGGTAGCGTCTGCTACTCCTCAGCACTTAAGAAAAAATGAAAGGACACCTTTATGCATTTGAATGAAAGCATCAGACTAAAGTCTCCTAGATGACGACACGTGGTGGCTTATGATGCTCCTTCAAAAGGGTAGTTCAGGGCCTCCGCAATTTCCACTTGGTGCTTTCCACTTTCTCTATTGCTTAGCTTGTTGAAAGTCTTTGAATGAAAAGTAGATGCCAATATGAGACACTGATGCTGACATGTGGTGCGTTCTACTCAACTGCTACTAGGTATGTGGCATGGTCCGCAGTTCTCAAAAGTTACAAAAAGGGGACTTAGAGGATGCCAGCTGTTGGCTTTGTCTCTCAAAAATTGACACTTGATAGCTTCCACCTAAATTTGATACTTAGGAAAAATATGTGAAGGAAAAAAAAAGGGGAAAAGGAAACTGCTACCAGAGGGTGACACTTGGCAACTTTTGTTGCATCTCAACACTTAGGCAAAGTGAACCGGCTCTCTATTCAAAATTCTGCCACTACGTCTGGGAACCAAAATTGCAGCACTTGGATTTAAAAAATGAATTAAATATGACAGAGTAAAAATTACTCTACATTTATTGGTGACCACCAGGACTTTTGAGCCTGCTCAAAAAGAACCCGACTCCCACTATGCAACCACGTGCTCGAAGAACACTCATTTAAAAGAAAAAATGGGAAAACAGAGCAATACAACTGAAAGCAAACTACTATATATAGTTAACCAAGTGTATTTACCTCCCCTTAAATAAAAAGGAACATTTTTGAAGTCTCCTTTATGCCAAGAAGACTTATGGTGCCAGACAAATAGCTGAATGGGAAGGAAATTTTGTGACCTGCTCCTCTTGCCTGTCACCTTGCTTGGCTTGTATCTGAATGGATCAAAATTGAACATGCTACTGACATATATGTACTCTACTTTTCCATGGAAGCTTGTTGAATGTTGGTCCCTCAGACTGGTGCTTTTCACCAAGAATTTAGTGGTTATTGGTTTATCACCATTATCCCTTTGTTCTGCACATTCCTTCTACAGTGCATCATGGTTTGACTTGTTTCCTTTTGCTTTGTGGTGGACTATGTCAAACTCATCCTTTGTTGCCTTATCCTCCTAAAAGGATAATCTTGAAAGAGCACAATAATTTTGCACATATAACTGAGGCTTAACGTTGTTTTATTCATCTGTAACCAATTCATGGCTATCTTGCAAAGTGAGAAGAAAGTCTGAGATTATTTCCTCCTCATCAGCATTCCAACTTACATAATTTCTTGGGGGTACAGGGGCTCCCATATTTGGTACAGGTTGAAACTGATTGGCTCAGAATCATTGTTGGTGTTGATAAAAACCTTCAAAGGTAGATTGGCTAAAGAATACACCAAAATTTCTTCAACTCTTTGAAAGATCTATCCCATCGAGCATGCCAAAAACTATTGATGCCTGAAAATTGCACTTGATTTTAATCAACAACAATGGGAAGTTTCAAGCAGTGGGATGATGTAGCTTGAAACAACCTCCAGGATTTAGAGAAGTTGGTCTCTTCTTTTATATTAGGTATTGGAGAAAAGGGATAGGAGATTAAACAAAAATGCAAATGCAGGAATTGAAACCTAACTATGGCGATGCACCTAAGTGTAATCCTAATCCTAACCTGAGCACAGAGAAACTATTATATGATTCAATTACATTTAAGAGTAGACAGGTGCATGATCAATGTAAATGATTAGAATAATAGAAACAAAGGCTCACAACAAGGAAGTCTTTTGTTGAGATACAGGAATTGTCAACAAAGGCATAGTGTTCAATCTTCTTAATAGAACCCTTCAATCACATAAGAGGTGTAGAAGTCATGCATAGTTATGTATAACTTTAGATTCCAAAAAATGAGACAAAAGCAAATAACATTTCCAATCACAACACTATAAAATCTATAGCATAGACTACTGTGTAAATGACACAAGTAACACCAACCAAGGCATGGAGCTTAAATTTCCTTAATTCATTCAACCACATAAAGGGCACAGAAACATGCACGATTATATCAACTTTTACAACTTTAGGAAATCAAGACAAGAGAAAATAATATTACTGGTCAAAATTACAAGAAGTCTAAACTATCAAAAATCTTCCCCCCTTTTAGATTTTACAATCCTGCTTATATAGCCTTGGGTGTCTCCTTTGATGACTTTCTTTCTCGTGCAATCTTCTCCATCCTTCACGTCTTTGGCCACTCAATTGTCTACTCTACCTCCACTATTAGGGGATAAATAGATGGCATGTTCAATGCTCACAAGCCCCAAAAATCTACTTGGTGCACTGTTTCATCTACTCAAATTAACTCTAGCTGATTTTCCCTCCATTTCACTTTAACAAATAGATGGACACTCTATTCTATTAGATACGGAAGAGGACACTTAGCCGATTCATGAAAATTCTCTTTATGGTCTAGGAGGTATTGAAGAATGACACTTAACACCTTCTACCTGATTCATTGAAGACACGTGGCTCCCTCCACTTCTCTTTGGCTATGCTGTAGATTTATTCGAGACATATATTAGACATTTATGGCTAGTGACACTTGGCAGCTTCTACAGACCTTTTAAGTAACACCCGAGGCCCACCATAATATTTATTCAAAAATTAGGCTTGAGATGGTTCCTTGGACGTTGACACATGGTGACCTCCACTACTCTTGGGAAGATACATGGCATCTTCCTCTTCTTCATCTAGAGGTATGTGGTGCCTTTCGCTGCCTTTTGGGGATGGGGTAGAAAGGGACCAGAGAGTGACACTTGGCAGCCTCCACTACTCCTCAGCACTTAAGCAAAAATAAAAGGACACCTTTATGCATTTGAATGAAAGCATCAGACTAAAGTCTCCCAGATGATGACATGTGGTGGCTTACGATGCTCCTTCAAAAGGGTAGTTTAGGGCCTCCGCAACTGCCACTTGGCACTTTTTGCTTTCTCTACTACTTAGCTTGTTGAAAGTCTTTGAATTAAAAGTGGATGCCAATATGAGACATGGATGCTGACACATGGTGCATTCTACTCAACTACTACTAGGTATGTGGCATGGTTTGCGGTTCTTGAAAGTTACAAAAAGGGGACTCAAAGGATGACAGTTGTTCGCTTTGTCTCCCAGAAATTGACACTTGGTAGCTTCCACCTAAATTTGATACTTGGGCAAAAGAGGAAAAGGAAAAAAAAGGGGAAAGGAAACTGCTAATGAAGGGTGACACTTGGTAGCTTCCGTTGCATCTCAACACTTAGGCAAAGCGAATCAGCCCTCTACTTCAAAATTCTGCCGCTACGTCTGAGAACCAAAATTATAGCGCTTGGATTTTTAAAAAATGAATTAAATACAATGTAGAGTAAAAATTACTCTACAGTTATTAAAAATGAAATCATTTGGATAGTTATCATTAGTCATTATTAGTATAACTAATGTCAGTTAGATAACCATCATTAGTTAGCCAGTTTAACCATCATTGGTTACATAACTGATGTTGCTCACCATGGTTTTCTTAAAACATAGACCTAAGAGCTCTTTTTTTAAAGTTCATTCTTTCAAACCTAAAAGAGCTTCAATTCTAAAAGACATGCTAACATTTTTATTGTAGGACCAAGCTTGGCATTTGCTAAAAAAATGTTTAAATCACCTTTTGCATACTTAAAAATCAATTAGGAACCTTGTTTTGGTGTTTTGAAAAAAATAGGTGTTTATGGTGAATATTTTCAAAGTTTGCAACTAAGACCAAGGGGTCAAATGAACACCACCTTATTTTCCATTTGGGATTGAAAATGAACTCACCTTTGTAAGCTTTTTGTATTCACTTAGTTGTTTATAATAAATTTTTATTTGGCAAGAAGAGGGATGTTGTGTTTATTCTCTTCCATTCGTCCCCTTTACGGAACCCTTGGAATTAAAAGTCCCATTCCTATTGCAAATAGCGTAGTCCAAGGCTTAAAAATAAATTCATCTAAAGCACTCCCCATAAACTTGTCAAAGTTTGGGTATCCTTGAAAATGACCCTAAAGTCTTTCTATTTCATGCTTTCTTTATTTTTATGTAAACTTGGCTTATGAGGGGGACTTCATCACCTCCTGCAAGTTCTTTAGGGAAGATTTTACCCAAAGTTTCACCTCCTAGGATTGACTTCATTTAACTCCTAGTTGGAGTTGCACATGAGAGGTAGTGGCACTTTGGACATCACACTACACTGAGTGAATAGTAGGATGAAGTGGTTGAAAAAAGGACTAGACCTTTTTGTAACAATCCAAGTGATACAGATCCAAAATCTATGCTTTTATTTTGTAGTGTTTGGTGTGAAAGTTATTATGCAATTGATTCTCCTATAATCATAAAAAACTAATTAGTTTTAGTCAACCCCATTTTTCCATGACCTTATTACTATTTGGATGGTTATACTTAGAGTATTTTGATCATTTTTTCTTTGTATGTTTTGAGACTAAAACTTGTTTATTTGTTCATAAGCCATGTCAAAACAATGTATTTGAGTTGAGGAGGGTAGTGTTATGCTACCTAAATCATGTCAAAACATTTTGAGTCTTTTTTATTCTTTTGAAGCATAACATAGATCACATCATTTGAACATGCTTATGTCGTTAGGCTGCTCAATTTATTTCTAGACTTATTTCACCTTGTATCAAAAACTATTTGTTTCAAACCATGTCATGTATACCATTTGGACCTTTGTCTTGTGTCGTCATGTTGTCCAATATTGTCTAGCTTGTTTGGTCAAATCCTAGTTTTCAACGTTGAGTTTTCAATTAACCTTGTCAAGTGTGGATTTAAACATTGATTGATTTCTATTTAAGCTTAAATTCATGGGGTTGATACACTGATATTTATCTTTTGGGTTACATAACTTTGGTTAATCACTTACCCAATTTTTAAAACTATTGATGGTCTATTTATTCAATGCCTATCCTCATAATTGTTTGTTCCTTTATTTGGGAGGACACAACCTTTCTCAAAGATACTTTTGTCTTATGTCTTATGTCTTATGCCTTATGCCAAGTGATCATGTTTATGTTTGATTCCATGTGCCAAATCTATGTCAAATTTATTTCCAAACTTGTTACATTAAATCAAATCATATCAGCCTTTGTTTCAACTCTAGAATTTATGTCATTTGGAAAAAAATCCTAGCATATGCCTATTTTTTTAGCCTATCTTTTGAATACACATTTGGACAAAAGACCTATTAACTCAACTTTTTCCCTTTCCTAGTTTAGACCTTGTTTGGAATAATTTAACCTAGACCTTTGACATGCTAGTTTTTATTTAGATGCTTGACCTTTTATGTTTATGAAATTTGGCATTAGACATTTGATGTTAGATTTATTTATGCCAAGTCTTAACACAAATCATTTTGGACATACATCTCCACTTTTAGATCATATTGGAGATACAGCTCCACCTTCAACTGAATTAGACTAAGCTTGAACCATTTATCCTTTGGACATAGTTTTTTTAGAGTTTGTAGGATTCTAAGCCTTTTTATTTTGGAGCTTTCATCATTTACATGGATATGTCTCACTACACTTATGGTGGAGTCATGTACAATCCAAATTATGATAGAATGGCCACACAAAATCCCACTAGGAACCCCTATAGAGAAAGATTTTTTAAGGAGTTTTATTATTCTCCCTATAATATTCCATATGGGGAACATAGTTAAAATCCACAAAATACAAATTGAAACCTTGATTGGCATGAAGAGGCTTGTGAGGAGGAATTTTAAGACCCAACTACAAATAATGTTGTTTGGGATATGGATCCATACCCTCTTTATAATAATCATTACATGGAACATAGTCAAGAACTAGCTTATGAGCCAACTCACAACTAGGATGATATGGTTTATGAAGAAGACTTGGATTCTTTGGCTTGTGCAAGTAATTATGTTATACCACATTATACCATTTATATTCCAAGACTACAATATCCAAGGCATATCATTACCATTCCTAGACCTAGTCTTTTGGCTTGTGCAAAAAACCAATCTCCACAATGCCCCTCCATCATTCCAAGACCTAGTCCTTTGTCTTGTGTGGGAAATCAAGCCCCAAAATGTCCTATCATTACCATTTTAGGAATTTATCCTTTTCTCATTTGAAAAATCATGCTCCCCAAGGCCCTACTATTATCCAATTGCAAGTCATTCCTAGTCTAGTACCAATCCCAACCAAACCTCAACTGATCCAATCATTCAAAGACTAAGTTGTGTTCATAACTAGTATTTTCCAACTCATTATAAACCAAGGAAAAAATAACCAACAAATCTAAGATGTTTTGTTGAACTAACCATTTGTGATAAGTCATCATGTGATGAATTTCCTATTGATATTATACTAGTTATTAAGGAGTCTCACACTGATGAGACAGTCTTTCTCAAATCACTTTGTAATTATTATAACTTCCTTTGGGAAAATAATTACCTTGACCATAAACCTATTTATCAAAAGCATCCTATTAAAAATTCAGTCTCTGAGGAGTTTTCTCTTGACATTTTTCCCATCTTAGAGGAGTCCCACTCTGACAAACCAATTTTATGGAGCCCATTATGTCATCACAGGCTGTTACTTTTCCAAAACCAAATATTCAACAAGACATCATTATAACAGAGTACCCATAAGATGAATAATCAGAGTTAGAGTTAGGTTATATTATTGAATTAACATTGAATTTAGCATTAGAATCACATTCAATATTAGTCTCAACATCAGATTCAAAGTTCCTTGAGTTAGAATTAGATTTAGAAGAAGAATATGTTCATGGATGTTACAACATTAGTTATGCATGTCTTGTAGATCAATTTGAATACATTTTTTATCCTTTTATGATTTTTGAGGATAATTAATTTATCTTTGACACAAGTTCTCCTAGTATCTTCTATAAGGATTGTGTAACATTTTCCCATTCCATTACCATTCTATAGGCCATTACCATCAACCAAAATAGCCATATCATTGACATTCCATCTCCCATAAGTGTTGATTGGGATTAATAGAATCACACTTTATTGAACTACATCCATGGTAACATAGAAGTTGAAAAATATCAAGGAGGCCAAGACAAAATTCATGTAGCAGAAGAACACTCTCCTACTGAAACCTTTTTGGAGGTGTTGGATAATCAAAGTCAGAACTCAGGATCTTCTAGTGAAAATTGTTCAAAAGCACTAGAAGATAATAAAATTCAAAAGTCAAAATTCTTTAGTGAAACCTTCTTGAAGTCATTATATAATAATGAAGACAACTTCATTGGTGAAAACCTTTTTGAGGCACCAATAGTTGAGCACAAAATTTCTTCACTGCTTGATGAAGACACAATCAAGGATCAAATCAAAATAGCTTTCAATCTATAGCCTCATCAGATGGTAGCTACTCTCAATATCAAATAATATAAAAATCTAGTGGTCCTTTTGAGATAATAACTCATTTTCCCCACCACAACCAAAATTATGTCAAATCTAGCATCAATAACATTACATGTGACTAAAATTCTTTATTTTCATTTATATCCCAATCGTTCCACATTCCATTATCATCTACCATTTCATTTAAAAATCAAACCTACCATCCATTATTTATCCTTATTTACCATCCATGGCCACACTTTCCTTTCCAAAGGCTACAATGATACCTTGTCTCAATGTTTGAAGGAATCAAAATCAATGACTAATGAAGATCACAAAAGCATTCTCAACAACCAAATCTACATTGAGTTCTTGATAGAGCAAATTTTTAGATGAGGTGTGGGTTAGTAATTAATGTGATCGAGTATTATATTTGTATTATTTATTGATTAGGATGTGCATCTCCATCTCAATAAGAACAATATAATCATATGCCATTTTACCATACCTAGGCCAAAAATATGTACCATACCATTTCACATTGCCATGTCATTACCATTGTTATATATGTCTATTTACCATTATTATAGATCCCAACCATTTACCCCATCACTTGGGGGAAAACCCTTTTACCATTTTATCCAATCTATCCAACATATCATTATCCTATAGTAATACCATGTCATCCTATCATTCCATTCCTATCTAGATCAAAGCTTATTTTTACTCATCCTACCCAATCTTTTTTTGATCTTGGTTATTTTGGTTCTTCCTACACTTTTTGTGAGAGGATTATGATCGAGTTTCAACAATAAATCCAATTCATGTTTCAATGATAGTCTATGAAAGTAGTGTGACAGTTGATCTAGCAAGATATCTTTCATCTTATCAAGTTTGTTTATGTGACCCTGATTATAACCACTTATGGGAAAATCAATGTTTCACCAGTATTGTTACTAATTATAATCACCTATGGGAAAATTAGTATCATTGACCTATACCATTGTATCCTAATCATAACCACCTATGGGAAAACTAGGGGCAACACTTGTTTATCATGTATTGCCACATCACCTTACCATCATTATTTTCATTTGACTGGCTATTTTTCAGATTTGAGAAGTTGTTGGGACCTATTTGGTTTTTCCTCACCTTTTGTGTGGATGGAATTACTATGACTTGAAGTAATTTTAGGACTATGTGGGTCAAGCTCAATTCATGTTGAGGTCACCTTAGTCCCCCTTTCTATACACTCTCACCATTTTATGAGCAACCTAAGCCAAAAACTCTCATCATTTTATGAGCAGGTATCTTGTCATTCTCTAATGAGTTAAGATACCTCAAAATTATAATAACATTCAAATATTTCAAAAAATTCAAAAATATTTATCCTGTCTAAGACTAGTTAGTTATCTTCGATCTACCTTATTGGGGCATTGTCATTGTTAGGATGCTTTCTTTTGTTTTCAGGCTTTCTATTTATTTGTTTATTTTTAGGTTATCTATTTGTTTGTTTATTCACTTGCATGTTTATTTGCTTCCAACACTATTGCCTTGACTCAGTCTATATGTGTTCATTGGTTGATTCTTTGAGCACATTTTTCTTGAGTCCATCCATATTCATATGTCAATATTTTTATCATGGTTTTTATCATTGGTGTATTAATTTTGAGTGTTTATTAGATATCAAGAGGTAGTCCTTATGCATATTTTGGAAAAGTCTTCATGGTGTTCTATCATAAAACCTACCATCACATGCTATAGTAAAAATTAGCTTCAAGAAGGTCTACAATCAATGGAGACACAGATGTTTCTCCTTGATACCTTAGCAAATCCTCCCACCCACCTTAATTAATATAACTCATTTAACAATTCTAGTTTTATCATTGTTAAAAAAGATGATAATCTCCTCATTGGTAGGTATAATTGAATCATTTACACTGATCAATCTTATTCTTCTATTCATTTCTTTCATCACTTTGCACCTGCTCATCTTTAATCTATATTCTAGGTTATATCCTTAAGTTATGCTTGCTAATTAGCCCTAACTGGGGCATAATCATATTTAGCCAATCAAAGTCTACTTAATGATTATAAAATCCTGTGGGAAAATCATTATTTTGATTTTTATTCTTGATTATAACTACCTTTAGGCAAATCAACATCCTTTTTAAATTAATGCATGCAAACATTTTCTCATTTGGATTAATCTCAACCATAGGTTAATTCCATCTTTCTTCTTGCTTCTTTTCGAGGGATGACCCATCAACAAATATGATGACCACTCCCTTGAGGGGGTATCATCATAAGCTTCCCAAAACCATTTGGAGCTTTGTTCTTCAATCATCATCTTCTTTTTGGCATATAGGCCATTTCTCATTCTTTGAAAAGACATTGATTTGCCTATGGTTTACAACATCTTTCCAAATAGGAGAAAATTATAGACACCTAAAACTAGCCATCAATAACCTCCAATTAGGATTTTGACCAATTTATACTTAAAATGAATTAAAAGCTTTGAACCTGATATATTCAAGTGTTGGTTTTGGCTAGGGTATCCCTAAATGGGGTAATGCAATATATGGGCTAGCTAACTTTGATCAGATCATTTCAAGTCAAAATGCTAATTTCACACCTAGATGCTATGGATTGATCTTTCCTATCAAATATCTTGTATAAGACACATGCCTTTGTTATTTTCTATTGATAACATTCTAAATGGATAATAGATCTAAAGCATCTAACATCACCTTCCAATTCCAATCTAATGAAATTTTGGACTAATAACAAGGCATCTGATCAATTTGAATAATTTATGCACAAAGTGCTTAAACATGCTTAGGATATAATTAAACCAAATTAGATCCTAATCAAGATTCCATGGAAACTTGTTGAATAATTTGTTTTGAAGATGAATATTGAATATATGCATCATCAGGTGACCTCATTTCTTAGGAAGACATTCCTAGGCCATAAATACCGCAAATATCAAGATTCATGCCTCATCAATGCCTTCCATGATGCCCTCTATGTCTCTTAATTTCCCCTTCTTCCAATGTCATGATGAGGATAATTATAAACTTAATTCAAAAAAATTAATTAATCCTCAACCACACATCTCAATCTCAGAATGGATGGTTTAGGTTGATTCTAGACATTTTCAAAAATCTATAAATAGAGAGGCCATGAACATCATTTCAAAAGCTATTTTGGTTCAATTTTATTATGCTCAAATATCTTCAAGGTCTTGATAATGCAAAGTTATAATGCATAAATGATTTGAAGAAGCCATTACAACTAGTGTTATCATGCCAAATTAATTCCAAACCAAGCCAAAGCCACAAGGTGACAAGGAGAAGAGGAGATAGCCAAGCCTCCTTTGATGAAAAATTCATGAGCTCAAGCCAAGCAAGACACTATAACAATCATTTTGGAGCAACCAAAGAAGGTAAAAGAGAGTTTCTTTTGCATTTTAGTTGTGTATTTTATTTATGTTTATTAACTAAGCTCTCCCTAGTATCTAGGCATAGAGATGTTATTCTAGTTAGTGTATTTGTTTCATCTTGTTTTCATTTTAAAAATAAAACCATACTAACCATCCTCTCTTGAGTCAAATTCCTAGATTCATAGTATGATGTTTTCCTTCAATAATTTATCTAAGACCAAAGCATGTGACTCCCCTAGTAGAGTAAATTTATTTTAGTTGTTATGGTTTATGTTTCTAGTGTTTTCATTGGAGGAATTGGAAGAGTGGGATT
Organism: Torreya grandis; assembly: GCA_037957365.1. Taxonomy (NCBI): domain Eukaryota; kingdom Viridiplantae; phylum Streptophyta; class Pinopsida; order Cupressales; family Taxaceae; genus Torreya; species Torreya grandis. The sequence goes on from JARHVA010004202.1 coordinate 1,245,882, forward strand.
GGTTAACAATGGGTAGAGGGGCAGTCTTAAGGACTACCACATTCCTAGTTCCCTTATTTTTTGGAGTTAGTGTTGGTTTTATTGTTAAATTTGGAATAGGGAGTATCATTTGATTTGAAGGTGGAATTCTTGTTTCTCAATTTCAACCGCTCCTCAACAATGGCTCTATTCTCAAATTTTTGTGCCATGGTGAAAGTTTTATCAAATGTCTTAAAGCTCTAAACTTGTAAAGTAGAGGAAATGTGGTTGACACTATGATCTAGGAATTTAACTTAAAAGAGGAGGTTAGTATAGATTTAGTCTCAAAAACAATGAAAATTGAGCTCACTAATAATCTAAAATAATTTAGGCCTAATCATGGGGGGAGAATAATGAATAAACTAAAAGAAAACTCAACAAAACATGGAAAGAAATGAGAAATATAGACATAAAAACACAAATTCCTTACCAAACCCTTGATAGCTCCAAATAGTAATTAGGTTGGCTTGTTTAGTTTATGCATACAAAGTCTTCATCAATGACATATGGCTAACATCATCTCCTATATGCACCATTATTGAATTCTTGGCTTGATTTATGGCTTGATGGATTCAATGTCTTAATGGCTTTGGCTCAATTTTGGCATTATAACACTAGGCTTTTAGCTTCATGAATCTGTTCCTATTTTATAACTCTACTTTGATTGATCTCTCTAAATGAAGAGCTCTAGGCTTGCTTTTATAGGATTAAAAATCCCTTGAAATGGGTTAAATCTAACCATGGTTGAGTTTGGCATATTATTAAGATATTCTTTTAGATATTTTCCAAAAGTGAAAACTCACAAAGGTAATGAGTGTGTTATAAGATGTTCTAAGATGATATTTAATTTCATTTTTAGTAATTGATTTATTAGCTCATCGGTGAACTCAATTAGGATTTGAAATTTATTTAACTTTTTAATTGATTTTGATTAGGATGTGCAAGTCTATTAATTCTTTTTAGGCATTTGGTCATTTGTTTGATTTTTATTAATTCATTGTGTGTATTTGTCTTGTTTAATTGATTTAATAAGACAAATTGATTTAATGTAAGGTTATGAATCTAAATTTGAGACTAATATAAATTCTTAGGTTAAATGTTTGATGACTGGTAAGAATTAGTTGAGCTCTCTAAATTAATCTATTCTTGCATTCTAACTCTACTTTGACTGAGCTTTCTAAATGAAGAGCTATAGGCTTGCTTTAATAGGCTTTCAAATCCCTTGGAATGGGTTAAAATATAATCATGGTTGAGTTTATTAACTTTAGTTGAGTTTGGCATATTCCTAAGATATTCTTTTAAATATTTTTCAGAAGTGACAACTCATAAAGGTAATGAGTGTATTCTAAGATGTTCTAAGATGCTCTTGAATTTCATTTTTAGTAATTAATTTAATTTATTTATTAGCTCATGGGTGAACTAAATTAGGATTTTAAATTGATTTAACTTGTTAATTTATTTTATTAGGATGTGTAATTCAATTAATTCTTTTTAGTTATTTGGTCATTTATTTGATTTTGATTAATTCAATGTTTGTGTTTGCCTTGTTTAATTGATTTAGTAAGACAAATTTATTTAATTCAAGGTTATGAAGCTAAATTTGAGACTAATATAAATTCTTAGGTTAAATATTTGATGATTGGTAAGAATTGGTCTAATAGTCTGATGCAAATCCATTGGTGGTTAGTTTTACATCTCTATAGTTTACCCCTATTTGGGAAGATATTGCAAGTTGTAAGCATAGTAACATCTTTTTAAAGAATAAAATGGTTATTTATGATTATGAATATAATGGTAATGATTGAACTATAGCTTCCCCCTTGAATGAGTGGATCGACAAATGATCCCTCAAAAGAAAGAAGTGAAATGAGGGGACCAAATAAATGAAGATGATGGGGTGACAACACAATGATGCACCCAAATTTGGGCAAAATCACTGAGAAATACAAGTGGGATGATGTACAATGGTTTTCCCAAAGGTGGTTATAAGCATTATACCTCAATAGTGGAAATGTGGTATGATAACACAATAATTTTCCCCAAAAGGTAATATAATCACTGAGAAGATGAAGCTGCCCTAATAGGATAGACAAACAAGAAAGGAAAGTGGTGATAACACAATGATTTTCCCCAATAGGCAATATAATCATTGAGAATGCATGTGGGATAGTGTATAATATTGATGTAGTATACCCCAATTATAAAAAACATGATTGATTTCTAATGAGTGTTAACTTGATATAAAGGATAAAGATGAATTGGGACAACCTACTAGTATGGAGATGTGTATTCAAACTAATAAAGGTTGAAATTCTTTCATTACTTAATTACTCTATTTGGGATATGATAAATATTAGATTGGGATTTATTTTGATGTCAGTGCCAAGGAGATGTTGATGTTGTATTAATTTTGTAGACCTCTTAAAGATGATTTTTGTTGTATTATTTAATGGTAAGCCCATGATAGAACACCATGGAGGCTTGGCTATATGTGCATAAGGATTGACTCCTGATATCTAATACTCAATGGAAAATAATTGCACTGATGATAAAAACCATGATGATAATGTAGATGTTTGAAGATGGATAGATTCAAGAATAATGTGTAAGGAACTACCTAATGAACACACATAGTCTGAATCAAGGCCACAGTGTTGAAAGAAAAAAAAACAAATAAACAAAATAGATATACAAATAAACAAGTAATACAAACAAAGAAACAAATAAGAAAAATAAAGAAAAAAATAAATGTTAGTCCCTATGTTAGTATAAACAATGTGATGAACATTGCCCCTAGAAACTAGGTAAAAATTGAACAAACAAACAAACAAACAACATGGGGGAATAGAAGAAAAGGAAGTGGGTGGATAATTTATCTCCATATGTGCTAGGCAAGTGGAAGTTGCCTAAATAGTTTCATGGATATGATGATCCAACAAAACTTTGGGCCAAATGTAGTTCTCCTAAGAAATGGGAAGAAAATGATGATTGATAGAAGACATGATGGATGTGATAGAATAATAGGGATAAACTCAAAAAATGGTGAAAACATAGGATAAAAGGCCAAAAATTATGGGGAAACTAAGGAACAAGTGATTCATTTGTGACTTAGTGAGGATTCCCAAAATAATTAAGGTAACTGATCAATGTTTTTTAGTTTTTCTAAATGATTTTCAAATGTTTTTGGAATTTTTTAATATCTCAACTTGATCAAGAATGATAAGATATTAAAGTCTTCAATCTCACAAAATAGTGAGAGCATTGTTTAAAATTCTCACAAAATGATGAGAACATGGCTTAAATTGCTTGCAAAATGGTGAGAGTGTGGCTTAGGATGCTCACAAAATAGTAAGATAATGGCTAAAGGGGAACTAAAATGACCTCAACATGAATCAAATGTGACCCACATAGTCCCAAAATGGATTTAGTTCATATCAGTTCACCTCACAACAAAGGAATCTAACTAGTGTAGTAACCAATTCAAACAAAATAGGCATAATTGGTATGATGGCATAGTACAACACAAGAATGGCTAAGTGATATGTCAAGGCAAAATAAATAAATGGTGCCCCTAGTTTTCCCATAGGTGGTTATCACTAGGATATAACTGATAGATCAGCGATACCAATTTGTCCCAACAAGTAATATAATTAGTATCAAGACTGATAAACATACATTTGCCCCAGTAAGTGAAATAATCAGGCTCACATAATCAAATGTGATAAAAAGGGAATAAGAAACAAAGGGTGCAACTAAAAAAAATTCTATCATACTACTCCAAAATACTACCTTTATCTGAAATACTTGAATTAACTATTGAAATTGATTTGATTCTATATGTTGAAAATGTGAAACCAGTGCATGAACTAGGGTCAAATTGGCTAGGTTGATAGGATTCAAAACATGTTTGGTCAAGTAGGAATAGAATGGTTGAAATGTCAAAATGAGAGGATGGTAGAACAAATAGTTTGATAATGGTACAAAGAGGAATATTGATAATAAGGTACAAGTTGCAATGGTCCTTATAGATAGTACATCAAATTATTCAAGCATAGTACTACTTGAGGTGAATAATTTTCATTAGCTCATCAAGTTAATTATCATTTGGTGTGGCAAACGTGTATGCTATAGCTCCATATTCTTAGTGATGATGAAAGGACCCACTTAGTTGGGTTTTTAATTTTGTTTATGCTTCTTTTCAGCCATGGTATTCTTTTGGTTTTATTTTAAGACAAGGTTACTAAGTTTAAATGTTCTATGTTTTACATGTCAATTGTATTGACCCCAAAGTTAGTTATGATAGGTCTTATACATTGTTCACAACATCCATACACTTCTCATAAAGTAAATATAGCTCTTATAGGTAAGTTAATTGATAGTTTTTATCATTGATAACATGATTGAAAGATATACATAATAAAGGCAACTTGACCTCAATGGAAATTATGGCTTCAGTGCTATAAACAAGTATGGAGTGGCTCATGTGGGTGTCTGATGATTGGTACGATATGAAGAAAGGGCATAAAATATATGAAGGTGACAATCATGACTAGTATCATTTAAAATATTTTTGAGAATGTTGACAATGGTTTTATTTGATGCTTCAACCTAGCCTTTACCTTGAGGGTAATATGCCATTGAAAAGTGTTGTGTGATCTTGTATTCAGTCCATAGATTTTTGACATCCTTATTCTTAAATTATCCTCCATTATCAAATACAATGTCAAAATGGATATCATACTATCATATGGGATGGGTAAAAATGAATTTGGAAATTTTCTTTCCAATCACATAAGTTAGGGGTATAGCTTCAACCCACTTAGTGAAATATTCAATTGTGTTGAGAATGTGGTTATGACCATCTAATGAGATGGGGTTTATCTTCCAAATGAGTTCAAGGCCCCATGTATTAAATTTCCATAGTGTCAGCATTGGTTTTAAGGTCTTGGAAGGTGCATAAATCAAATTAGCATGCCATTGACACTTTTCACATTTCTTGACGTATAGAGTTGCATTTACATCCATTATCAACCAATAGTAACCAGTATGTAATAGATTTTTGGATAGGACTACCCCATTGATGTGGGATCCACATACTCATTTATGAACTTCTCATAATGCTAGTATAGATTCTACCAAAGGTAAATATTGAATCAAATTTCCATCAAAACTATGGTGGTAAGGGTTAGTTTGATTAGGGTGTGATGTTGGGCATTATGGATGACATTTTTGGTTTATTTCTAGGATAAGTATAATGGGATGATTTTCTTATCTAAATAGGCATATAGGATTGAGTACCAATTAGAGTTGGGACCAACAATATCACATATTATTATAATAGTTGAAGGCTCATGAGGTAGTACTATTAGATTTTCTATAAGAAACTAATACTCAATAGTTGTGTCTACATAACAAATCAATTATCCAATGGTAGCCATGGAATATACTATTCTATTGTTCACTCTCTGTATATGCTCAAATTTGATGTTAGCAATCTATTGCTTGAGAGTGTCAACCATTTCTTTGTATTGAACTAACATATCATCTTTAGTTTGAAAGTGGTCTGTAAATTGATTGATGATTAACTAAAAATCACCATAAATTTTTAGATGACATATGTTCCATTGTAATACCTATCAAATCCCTATGATGAGTGCTTCATATCAGCCATGTTATTGGTACAAGGAAAGTTGATTCTAAATGACTTGGGGATTAGATCCCCCTGAGGTGTTATGAATAAAAGGTCAACCCCTATTCCATGTGTATTGAATGATCTATCAAAATAAATATTCTAAGGTTGATCCTTAATAGGTGTTTCAATGATGGTCATGATGGATTCATCAGGAAATTGGAATGTTAATGGCTCTATGTCTTCAAGAGGTGCTTTAACAAGATGATATACAAGAACTTGCCTCTTGATTACTTTTTAGTTTACATACTCTATCTCAGACTCACTAAGTATCATGATCCATTTATCCGTACGGCCTTGCAAATCTATTTTTGATAGTAGATACTTAAGTGGATAAACTTTGTAAATAACCATGGTCTTATTGTTTAACATGTAGTATCATAGTTCTTGAGCTACAAAGACCATAATGAAATAAGGTTTTTTGATGGGTGTATAGTTGTGCTCATACGTAAGTAGTGTATGGCTTAGATAGTACATTGTATTCTCTTTTCACTTATCATCATGTTTATCTATACGTACCCCTAGAGCATTATCATTAGCTAAAAGATATAATAAGAATGATTTCCCTAGTTTTGGAGGCAATAAAACTAGGGGATTCATGAGATAGTTCTTTAACTATTGAAAATCCTTTTGACAATAATTATCCCAATTAAATGTGACACCTTTATTAAGTAGGTGTGTAAATGGATGTAACTTGTCTTCCAAATGAGATATTAAGTGTCAGATGGATTATATCTTGCCATATAAACTATGGATCTACTTTAGATTGGTTGGTGGTAGCATCTTTGTTATGGCTCTTACTTTAGCTAGATCAATCTCAATGCCCTTATGAGACATAATAAATCCCAATAATTTACGTAAATAAATCCAAATACACACTTCTTGGGGTTGATCATGCCTTTGTATTCTTGTATTCACTTAAATATCTTCCTTAATGTTGTTAGATGGTCAGCCTTGGTTTTTGGATTTACCTAGTATGTCATCGATGTAGTTTTTGATAGTGTCATGAATCATATCATGAAATATGACTATCATAACTCTTTAATAAGTGGCCCCTACATTATTAAGGCTAAATAGTATGACTTGATAATATAATGTTCCTCGTAGAGTGGTGAATGTTGTTTTATGTTGGTCTTCTAGTGTTATTCTAATTTGATTGTAACCTGAGAAGTCATCCATTAGTGAAAGCACCTAAGAACCTATTATGGAGTTGAATATCATTTCAATGTTAGGCAATGGAAATTAATCCTTAGGGCATGATTTGTTAATGTCATGGAAATTGGTAAAAATTTTGATTCCCTCTAGTTTCTTGCTGATAGGTACTACATTGAAAATCCATTCAGATTAGTCAATTGGTCTAATACATCCTAATTCTAAGAGTTTCTCCAACTCTTTCTTAACTAATACAACAATGTGAGGATGCATATTTCATAGCTTTTATTTTATTGGTTTGGCATTAGGATTTACCACAAGTTGGTGTAGAACCAAGGTGGGGTCCAAACCTGTCATGTCAAAATATGTCCATGTAAATATATCTACAAATACCCTCAAAAGGGTTGTAAGGACTTCACATTCCTTTTCAATAAGGGATGCACCTAGATTTATCCACTTGGGGTTGTCTAGGGACCTGATGTTAACCTCTATTATATCTTTGACTAGAAGAGTTGAGCCATCATCAAGGATAGTTGGTAATGATTTTAACTAATTGACAACATTAGAATCTTTTGTTAGGATTGGTTATTTGAGAATCTCTCTAATATATGATGAATTGGAATCTCCTAATGAGAGATTAGGACATATACAAAGATAGTTTTAATTTCCTATATGACTTGATCAATGGCTTCTAAACTTTCAATATTGAATTTAGACCCATTATCATGTTCATTATTAGCATCCTTTTATATGATTTGATCAAAATATTGTTGCTCTTTAGGGTTGAACTCAGATCCATAGTGAACTTTGTTATTGTTATTTTATTTCATGATTTTCTCAAAATATTGATGCTCTTAAATACTAAATTTGGACCCATATACAAGTTCATCATGGGTGGTCTCTTTGTCTATACATGAATAAGGTTGAACACCCCCATCTACTGGCACCTGAAATAGGTTTTCACCACTAGACTGGCCTTTATCTTTACTATTTCCTTGGTCAAAAAGTTTCTCAAAGAGGTTTTCACTTAGAGACCTTAATATTTTATTTATTTTATTTTAGCTAAGGGTGTTCAATCATTCTCCAAAATAGGCTTTAGGATCTATTTTGATTGAGAATCTTGATTTATGATCTCCCAACGAAACATTGTCCCCTAAGGCCTAGAAAATCATAGAATGCTTCATCATTTTAAAACTCATCAATTGGTATATGTGCCTCTTTTTGGTCCCAGTCTATTGGTTGGGGATAATATAATGGAATGGGATTTTTACCAATGATTGGGTGAAGGGTATAAATGGTGTGATTATCAAATAGGTTAGTTTGGGCTAAGTAATTGAATAAGCTATGATCAGACTCTACTTCACTGTTGGCATCCTCATCACTAGTTGATGGTGATGGAACATGATTAAGGTATATGGATTTACCCCCAAATATTTTAAATCCAAGTCCATAGGGTCCTTCATACTTGGTCATAGAAATAGGTTCCAACATGCCCTATAAATTTGGCTTGAGGCCCCTTCATAATCTTGATTTTTCATGATATGATTATACAACCACCTTTGAGAGGGTCTTATTCTAAGCCATAAGTTGGTATAAAAATAACTGGTCTTGGATTATGAATGTGGCCTTTGCCCTTTCTTTGCTAGTGTATGTGTGACATAACTTTAGGTTTTTTAAAGGCTTTTGGGTTTTGAGGAAGCTTTACGATATGAAATGTATCATGATTCATGTACTCTCTTGGGCCATTAGCCAAGATGGTAAAATGATTGGATACTTTAAGAGGTGGCATGTGATTGAAATAATCAAGGGTATTAAGATTAATGTAGTTGTTATTTGGAAATTTAAGGAGTATTATCTTCCATGTATCCTATTTATTAGATGGATTCATATCAAAATGGTAGTTGCAACTTTAGAACTTGGCCTCTAGATGTTTATAATGCGCATACGAATGTAAATATCATGGAATGTTAAATTCCATCCTTGAATGGGGAAACTTGATACATTGGTACAATGTCAATAGTACTACACAAATCTCATGTAACCAAGGCCTACCTAGAAACATATTGTATGAAAAATCAAGATCTAACACATGGAAAAGGGTATCATGAGTCAAGGGCCCAATGATAACTAGCAAGCTAATAGTGCCCAATGATTCACATTATTAAATATTGTATGCTTTGATGTTGATCATTTCTAATTAGAGATTTACCATTGTGTATCCAAGAAGCTTGATGAGGTTGAGAGACACTATGTTCACACCTAATCCATTATCTATAAGGACACATTTCACTTTGTGTTGCACTATATATACTTCAATGTATAATGGATTGTTATGTAGTGGGCCAAGAGGTGACATATCAATTTGGTTGAATGTGACTTGTTGGGTTGGAGCTAGGTGTCCAACTAAAGCTTGAAATTGGGTAGGGGATATGTTATTTGGAATAGTGGATTGGCTAAGGTATTCATTCAAGATTTTCTTGTGGATTATTGACATGCACAAAAAATCTAAAATGAATATTTATGCTAGTGTCTTTTGTAATTATTATACTATATCAAATATCTTTTTTTGAATAATGTTAAATGGCTTATTTTGAGGTTGAACAGTGGGTTGGATGCTGGGTAAAGTGGAAAGTGATTGTGGGCCAAGTATGGTAATTTTACACCATCAATTTGTGATTTCACAATTAGGATTAGATACAAGACTATTGTTGTTAATCAATGATGGTGGAGGGGGGCATATAAGAGTAATCTTGATCATTGATGTAATTGAATGTGGTCACAAGTGAATGATGAGTTATTATTATAAGGTCCTAACATAAGAATCCCTACTTGATAGTGTGTTTATGTGTAGTATCAAGTTAAAGAAAGGTTAAAATAATGATTGGATTGATTTGGTATGACTAGAAATAGTTTTTTCTAGTTGAAATTTGGTCTAGAATTGATGGAAATGGTGTTAATGTTACCTCTTGAGATATGACCTACAACTGAGTTATAGTCATGTGTAACAACATGGTAGGTTTTTTGGTTGTGTCCATTATTATGGGCTTTATTCTATCCATTATTTTGGTTTTGTTAGTTTTGATATTGATTTTTTTGATTCAGCCTTTATTGTTGAGGATGTTGTTATTATATTGACTAATTTTTAGGTTGAAGAAATGGGTTCTGATAGATGCCAAGGTTTGATTGGATATGGAAGCTCCATTATTCAATATGAACTCACCATTATCCAACATAATTTGAATTACATGTTTTATTTTCACACAATGTTGCAAATTATGGCCTTTAAGCCTATGAAAATCATAGAATTATTTTGGATTGTACCAGTCTATCATGTCTATACCCTTACGATATTGCTCTTTTTGAATAGGGTGTCTGATTAGGTTAGCTATTATGATCTTTCAAAAGACTACTTCAATGGGTTCTCCAAGGTTGGTAAAAGGATAATAATTAAGTGGGTTTCTCCTTAGAAGAGGTCAGTTTTACAAAGTTAAAGGCTGTTGTAGTTGCATTTTTTGTGATGGCCTAGGTTGTGATTGTTGTGCATGTTATAGCTATTAAAGAGGTTATTGGGTAGGAGTAAGATGGAAAGGTGGCACTAGATGAGTAGATGGTGTTTGTACCATTTAGACATGGCATGACTCTATTACTCTATTCTTGACAACATTCATATTGTAATTAAATTGTTTTGGCTTTTCATTTTTATTGGCTTGTGTTGATTGTGACTCTTGCACTTGGTTTGGATTTTAGTTATGATTATTGGTTTTATTTTGGTTTTGACCATTATTTTGATTCGTGAAGTTTAGTTTTATGATCCCTTTGTTGATAAGGGATCTTTTGATCATTAAACCTTTGTTGATGATCTTTTTGAATGTTTGTACACACTATAACTTTGAATAGTAGGATATTTCACTATGTATATGTTTGGTAAACATAGCTACTAATTAATTTTCTAGTAGACTATGTGTAAAGTGGCTTAGAAGGGCTCTTCATCACTATAGATAACTTGCAAAACTTTCACCTAGTTTTTTCTTTGCTTTCATTAAGTCAACCAGTGAAATCTCAACCTTGAGATTGTATGAGAAGTGTTTCATAAACTTTTATGATAGATCATTGAAGTTAGAAACTAATTTATTTGGTAGTTTCATAAACCCTTCCAAGTCTTGTCTAGATAAACTCTTTGAAAATAATAATAAAAAGTAAATGTCACTATATGCCACTGGCTAACATGTAACATAGAACTCCATCAGATGTGCTTTGGGGTCACATTTCCCCTTGTATTTTTCAAACTTGGGTGGCTCATATATTGGAGGGAATAGAATATACAAGTACTTAATGTTAAAAGGATATGAACACACATCATCTAATTTGAACTTTTTAAAATGTTTCCCATCTTGGATGGCAATAATTACATCCTTCATTTATTGTAATTCTTGCTCAAGGAAACTTGTTGGAATATTGCCTTGGATAGATTATTGGGTAGTCACAAGTGGATTACTTAGACCAAGATATGATGGAAGAATTTTTTTGGGTAGGTTGGATTGGTAGGGGAATGGTCCAAGATTATGTATATGCAAATTAGGGTATAATTTTTGAAATTGTACCTATGGTGGTGCAATATTCTGGTTGGGGTTAGATATGTATAATTGATTTTATGGATATTGGGGTTGAGATGGAGGGATATAACCATACTATTCCTATTGTGGTTGAATAGATACTAGTTTTCAACTATTCAAACCTTGTTATTGAGTGGGAACTTATGAGTTAAGACCCTATCTCTGAACCTGTGATACATTTTACATAAAAGGCAATTGCTACCTAGAAGGTAATTAAGGAACATCGGAACCTCTTTGTTATGTGAATACATATTGAGAAGTGGATTCATGTTGGAGATTAGGTACCTAGCACTGACTAATATGAATACACTATTTATTAGACATCATTTGATTTTAGATTGGTATATTCTCATATGAGGGAAGAGGTATGTTCACTGCTACCTGGTTAGGTGGAACATTGGTTATCCCTATTAAGGTAGTAATGTGTTTGGCCTTTATTGCATTAGGATACTTGATTATGCCTACTATCATGAAATAATACTCATCACATTTTTGGGAGGAGTAGGATTTGATACATTTTATTATGGTGAGGCACTACTTGTTGGCTGGCTACTTAATCATGTTGATTACAAGCTTGAAGAAGTGGTTGGTTGAGGATTATAAATAGTTGGTTGAGGTTGGGATGTAGAATCCCATACTCCCTAATTTTAAAAACCACTAATGTTTCTAGCTAAAGGTACATTTTATTATTGATTAATTGTTTGTATGCAAACACCACTTTGGTTTAAATTGGATATTGCTTGTGCATTATCCCCTATGTTTTGCTCAATATCCTATATAAAAGCTGAAGATATTTCCTCTATAATTAGTGTATTAAGCATGGTTTATACTGAAGTGTTTTGCATAAATGGGTCTAAACCTAGATTATCTGACCTATCAACTTTGTTAAAACTTCTATTTGAGGAGCTAGATTAATAAGAGGTGTATTTGACAAGGTCATATTAGTGAAGTTATATGCTAAATTGAGATATGTTTGGTATGCTTGATGCATTTAATCAAATTTGGTTATCCATGGGACCTTTTTTGTGATAAACACATGGGATTTTTGATAAGGTATTGTTATAATGGAATTAAGATTAATAGAAATAACTTTTTATGAGTCTAATTGTAAAACATGTTGGAAGGCCCTCTTTATAGATTTTGTAAGTTTTTATACCCTACCTCTATGGTTCTGTTGGGATCATATGTTTATGGCATTATGATGTGATAATGTTTTTGTTGAGTACTTTCTACAACCAATGGTATTCTATATAGGTATTGGGTCATTATCCCTTGATCTTTCTTAGTATATGGAGGTGTACTAACCAAATAGTTGGCTAAAAGATCTTGACTTTGTCCCTCTGATTGAATTTTTTGAGGTAGATAAGAATCTATTTCCCAAATGACATTAGCTTTAGTACATTTTTCCATAAAATCCCCTTGTGTGAAAGGATTTACATATCCTAAATTGTACATAGTTCCACTATGTGTATAGTGAACCATGTTCAAATTAAATGACAAATATTTCATGATAAAAGAAGGGATTAGAGTTATATAAAATCTAGAAAAGCTATCCTTTTGGAAAGATAAAGGGCCATTTGACACTACACTATTTTTATCAAGGGCCTAAACATGATCTCCAGAAAGTCTATACAAAAACTTGATAAAAATAGTGTAGTGTCAAATCACAAAAGATAAGTGTTTAATACACGCAAAGGTCATGTAAGATGACCTAAGAATCAAACTACCTAGCTCTAATGTCAAAACATGTTCCAAGTAGGTATAAGCTACTAAAGGGAAAATTTTCTAGGTCTTTTATCTAAATGTGGATTCAAAATCTAGGCTCAAACAAGATATGTGAGGACTAATGGCCAAATAGTAATAAAAGATCAACTTAAAAAGGATGACTGATTAATCTAATAGACTTAGAACAGTTTAACATAGATAAGGTAAATCACTCCAGGCATAAAATGTGATCTAATTGGTATAAGATTCTAATCAAGAGATGTTTGAAGATAAACTAATTTGACCAAAATAAAAGCATAAAACAATATAATTTTATAAATTTGAGTGATTAATTAACCCACATTACATTATCCAAAAGAGGAAGATCTAGGTATCAACCCCACGAATTGATGTCTAAACCAAAATCAACCAATATTTGAATTTGAACTTGTAATAGGTAATCAAGGACTCAACTAAGGATAAATTATTAATTTGATGGCATAGGCCTAGAAAGATTTGAATAGCATGACCACGCTAATCTAAGATTCAACAAGGCTCAAGTGATTGGTTGAAAACAAATGATAATGGAGATGTAATATGAAAATAGATAAGTCTTTTGAAATAAATTGGGTAGTGTAATAGTATTAACACTCCTAAAAGATGATGTGATAAATAGTTTATGTTTCAAAAATATAAAGGCACAAGATTTTGAAATGATTTAGGTAGTGTAATGGTGTCCTCCTCAATAAAGTGCTACTCCTAATGTTTCAACACAAGGGAATGTTTTCTAAGTTAAATAAAAGTGTCATACAAATGATGTAATGCCTCCTCAAATAGCAGAGTGATGTGGACTCATGACTCATCAAAATACATGGTTTGAATAATACAAGTTTCATTCTAATACATCAAGCAAAAATGACTAAAACACACTAAGTATAATCATTCAAATCCTAGCAAGGGTATGGAAATGTGGGGTTGACTAAAACTAATTGGTTTTCAATTATTTTAGATGTATCTTATGTCTACCAACTTTCACATAAACAAACAAAAGAAGCAGAACATCATTTTGGTCTGTGTCATATATATTGTTGTGAAAATTTCTTGCCTTTTTTATAACCACTACATCCATCACTTGTTTAGTTTAGTGCAATGTCCAACATGCTTAAACATCTCAAGTTTAGCCTCTACTAATAGAGATGCAGTAACTACTCAAACCATCATCCCAGTGAGGGAATCCCAATTTATATACCCCCCCATGAAGAGGGATTGCATATGATGTCAAGAGATGAAACCTTGGGTCAAAGCTTTCCTAAATAACTCATGGAAGGTAATGATGTCCTCCTCATAAATAAAGATACATGAAATAAATATCACAATAGAGAGACTTTATGGTTGCCTCAATATCACCCAATACTATTTCATGTTTTTAGGGAGGGATTTAAATGACGTTATTTATATGCCTTGTATTAGGCTCAAAGTGTGATAAGATGGTGCTTTTGACCCTAAAATTTTCCTAAAGGGGATAGATGGGAGAGCATACATACACATCCCTTTTCGCTAAAACATACAATCAATAAACAAGTTTATAAATAATTAAAGTGAGGTTAATTTCATTGTACGAAATTTAAAATATTTGATTAGATTAATTACTATCCCCTTGGCTTTAATATGAACAAATGTAAATAATTACAAACCATCCAAAAAGAATTTGGTGCTTTTGATCCCAAAAATTCCCTAAAACAGATGGATGGGAGAGCATACACGCACAACTCCCTATTTACTCAAAAAAGTTTAGACTAAATAAATAATAAAAATAAATTGCAAAAACTTTGAAGTGTATTCAATTATATAGCACTAAATGAAATGTGTGGTGGTGTTCTTTTAGATCCTTGGCTTTACATTGTGAACTTTGAAAGAACAATCAAAACATTTAAGACAAACATACAAAGTTTTCATTTTAAACCCAAAGTAAAATGCCTAATTTGTTTTAAAAAATCCCAAAATAAGTGTAATATAACTAATTAAGCTTTTGTTGAAGATTTTTCAAATGGGCCCTACAAGAAAAAGGTCAACATTTTGTTTAGCCTTGAAGATTATTTATCAAATGAGACAAGCAATTTTGAAGGATAAAATATGTCGACCTGAAGTCAAAACCACAAAATATAAAAATGTTAGGTTAGGCAATGGTTAGAAAAAATTTCAATCAAAAAATTAAAAAATTTCAAAAAATAAAATAAACCTATGAAATATGCAAACAAGTTAGAAAGTTAAAACAAAGAAAATTAAACACATAAATCATAAAAACCTGAAGTTAGTATTTTTATCATAACTTTTAAATTATACATCATTTTATCACATAAGTTTTATAGATTATAAAAAATTCTAGGTTGCACCTTTCTACAAAATTTTAGGTCAAAAAGGTGAATAACAAAAATGTTATTAGCTCTATACTAGTCATTTTTACTATTAAAAAAAATAGCAGTCACTAAAAGAGTTATAACTTCTAAACTACACATCAAATTTTAATGAAATTTTGAGAGAATTAGGATGAAACCTTTAAAAAACCCTGTCAAAAGTTATAAAAAAATAGTAAATAGATTTAAAATAATATCTATTTTAATAACCATTTTTGATCAAAGATGTGGGGTGCACAATCGTGTCCCACCAAGTGTGTCATTTGTGATCTAGGAATTTAACTCAAAGGAGGAGGTTAGTATAGATTTAGTCTCAAAAATAATGAAAAATGAACTCACTAAAAATCTAACATCCTTCAGGCCTTATCATGGGGGGATCATAATGAATAAACTAAATGAGAACTCAATAAAACATGGAAGGAAATGAGAAATATAAACATAAAAGCCAAACTCCTTACCAAATCCTTGATAGCTCCAATGGTAATTTGGTTGTCTTATTCAATTTATGCATAAAAAGTATTCATCAATGATATATGGCTAACATCATCTCCTCTATGCACCATTATTGAATTCTTAGCTTTATTGATGGTTTGATTCATTCAATGGCTTGATGGCTTTAGCTCAATTTTGCCATTATAACACTAGGCTTTTAGCTTCATGAATCTATTCTTTCATTATAACTCTACTTTGATTGAGATCTCTAAATGAATAACTATAGGTTTATTTTTATAGGATTTTATATCTCTTGGAATGGGTTAAATCTGACCATGGTTGAGTTTATTAATTTTGATTGAGTTTGACATATTCTTAAGATATTACATTAGATATTTTCCAAAAGTGACAACTCATAAAGGTAATGAGTGTGTTCTAGGATGCTCTATGCTCTTTAATTTCTTTTATAGTAATTGATTTATCAGCTCATGGGTGAACTCAATTAGGATTTGAAATTGATTTAACTTTATAATTAATTTTGATTAGGATGTGCAATTCAATTAATTCTTTTTAGAGATTTGAACATTTATTTGATTTTCATTAATTTAATGTGTGTATTTGCCTTGTTTAATTGATTTAATAGGAAAAATTGATTTAATTCAAGGTTATAAATCCAAATTTGAGACTAATAAAAATTATTAGATTAAATGTTTGATGATTAGTAAGAATTTTCTAATAGTCTGATGCAAAGCCATTGGTGACTAGTTTTACATGTCTACTACACAAGCTCGATCAAAGAGTTTAATCAGTTCAGGTTGGGGCAAAGATAAAGAGATTTGGTTTATTAATCTTCTTCAATGAGCTATGAATATGGCTATGGACTCATCATTAAATTTCCAAATGGATTAGAGATTAGTAATGTAAACTTTCTTAAAGGTGTTTATAAAAAAGTGATCCAAGAAAGTTTGAGCTAGTTGGGCAAAAGAAAACAGGGAGTGATTTATAATAGCACAATATGAATCTAGTGTTGGACCTGATAGAGACATGGGAAAGGTATAGAGAATGATAAAATCATCATAAGCAATCAAATAGAAAGAATTCCTAAATTCTCTTAGATGTTGTTGAGGGTCTTCATTGCTCTAAAACTTTAAAAATTTAGGAATTTCCCACTAAGGAGGATAGGGTCAAATGGGGATAGATGGGTGAATTTGTTCATTATAGATTTGGTCATATGACAAAATATTATACTATCCATAAAAAAAATGACATCAAAGTAATCATTTTGTTCATTAGCATTTTGACAAGGTTAATTTTTGGTTGTGTACCCCCGTAGTTATAGGGTAGATTATGTAAGATTTGGGTGGATGTAACATATGGATAGTTTGTGGGGGGTTGAGAAGACACCACATGTTGGTATGTGGATATGGGTGGTTAGGATGATGCCACATATAAATACATGGAGATAGGTGGTTTGATAGAAGGTATAATTGCATACCCTTGTGGGTTAGGGATGTAGTTTGAGTTCTATGCAAAGGGCACCTATTGAGAGGTTAGTGTAGGTTGGGTAAGAGTATGGTTGGGTTATTATATAGAGTATAAGTGGTAACTTTAGTATTGATAGGTGGAAGGGTATAAGGTATGGTAATAACCAAGCCTTGAAATGGAATGGATGTAGGTGGATTAAGAGTAATAGGAATGGTGGGGACACTAGTAGGGGATACTCCTATGGTAAGAGAAGTATCGATGCCCAAAGGTTGAGTTTCTCCTATACTAGGGGGGTTATTAGTTGTGGAAGAAGGTGCTTGGTTATTTTATTTTTTTTGAGTGGGTTAGTTTTGGATGGTGGTATTGGTGGGGTTATTGGTAGAGGATGATGTCTGGGTGACTAAAGGTTAGGTGGAGATAGTGGAAACAAAAGTATCACCCATAAGGTACGATGGCAAGTCATAGGGTGGTTCAACAGGTGGAAATGAAGAAGGGGTATGGTGAGATATGGTGTTAAGGTAATGTTGGAGGGCTATGGGCTTGTTATCTAGAAAAGTGGAAAAATCTACATCATCTTGGGAAATTGTCTAAGGGATGTTAGGGCTTATATAAGGATGAGGATAACTCTCTATATTGGAGTTGTACTCCATAGAAAAGGAATATGGATGATTAGGAGGTGGATCCTAGTTTGCTTGGTTTCTTAGTTTTTGTCTAGTCAAAACCATGCAAATAAGGAAAAGAAGAGGATATAAGCAATCTCACAACTCAAACAAAGAGAAGACAAGAAAAGTCAAGAAAACAAAACACACATTAAATCCTAAGGTTATTTTTAGTCTCTCTTATGGATTTTGCCTTAATCTTTAAGACTTGTGTGACTAAATTTGGATTGTATATTAGGTATTAAAAAAGAAGTATATAGTTGGTTTTAGGTTACATTTAGGATCTCAAAGGGATCTGTATTAGAAATTAGTACATGGCTAAATATTAGGGCCTACCCCCTCACTTCACACACCATAGTGATAAGGGTGTCAGGTACTTAGCCAAGATATACCAATTGTTAGAGATTATACTTAGTTAGAGAATGAAGTTGGTTCTCCCCTTGATAGCAAAATCTAAGTAGAATAGCTAGCAAAGGTGACTACTAGGTGATGAAATCCCAATTGAGACTTATGTTAATATTTTTATACTTGATTAAGTGTAAGTGGTTTGGTCTTATGTGTGTGATAAGAGTGAAGCTATGATTAATTTACTTAATTAATTAAGCTATGTCACCTAAAATAATTAATCAAATAATGGATGTAGTCAATTTTAAGCCCAAAATGAAATTTTGATTTAGTTGTATGAGTACAAAGACAAGAAGAAGAATCACATAGATGCAATTTTGAACCCAAGAAAAGACTCAAGGGTCTCATCAAGCATGCCAAAATATTTCACATAAATTTTGATTTATTTCCTTAAGAAGAAAGTTATAAAATTGAAAGAAGGGTGAGGTTAGTAGAACCTGTATTTGGTTTGCACTCTGTGATTCAAATAGTTGTAAATACTCCTCTTTGACTTGGGAAGAATGACCTAAAAATAATAAAGCACTAAATAAATGGTTTATTAATTAGATATCAGGGTGGAATACTTAGTAAACTAGATCCAAGAAGCATGAGCTTCCTTGGAGACTATCAATCCACACTTTTCAATAATCAAGTTCTAAAAATGAAAGACAAATTGCTTACATAAATAACAAAAGGTGCTAAAATCAAATACAAAAAGTGCTTGGTAAATAGATAGGTGAATTTAACTAATTATAGAATTAAACAAATTGGTATTAATGTTAAATTATTCAAGTATGGTTCAAAAAATAGGGTGATGCTCTATGGTCATATAGAGAGGAAGAAAGTGGAATTTGGTTGAGGTCTGAGAGATGTAAATAGCTTGATGCATATTTTTCACATAGTGACCATCGATGGTTAGGGTGACCATTAGTGGTTATGGTGACTGTCGGTAGTTAAATACCATTGATGGTTATGAATAGATCATTGGCAGCTAGGGTGACTGTCGATGGTTACTATACATTTTAGGTTGGTTTAATAAATTGGTTGGTAAGGCTGTAGAATAGAAACAAAGTAAACTAATTACTAAAAATAGATGCTTAGCTTACTAATCTAAATAAGTGTCAAGGTGTGTGGTTAAGAACTCATTAATATAGTTTGGAGTGATTTTGATAAATTAATGGTACTTGGTTATTGACTGATGAGTTGTCATTGCACGTTAGATATTTGAACCAATTATTGGTTTGTTGAGAGAATACCTACAAAAGAAGCTCTAATGTAAAAAGCTCTAATAATTCTTAGTGACCTTTGATGCTTGATTGCTCTAATTCTATATCCTTTTCACGTTCTCCCCCCTTTCTTTTTATAGGAATAAAGGAGAGGTGAAGTAATAGTTTTAATAATAGGTTCAATAGGTTATCTATTTTTAGCGTCAACATACATTAAGGACTATTTTAGATAATTTGAACTTATGCCCCTAAATTAGACAAGATATAACCTTTTTAATTGAATTTTTTTTGGGTTCTATGCAATTTTCACATGGAGATTATGGTAATAATTTAGATCTATTCCCCATTTATTATATTAGAGAGAATTTAAAATTATAAAATTTTGAATGATATAGGCATATTCTTGATATTTGTTTTTCAATTGGACTATAGATAAGTCCAAATTATCTAAAACAGTCCCTCATTGATCCCATACATGTAAATATACATCTAAAAATAAAAAATCAAGTTGTATCTGAGTTGGAGTTTAACTCTTTAGGTGGTTAAAACATGACCATCAATAATTAGTCCTAACCATCGGTGGTTAGGGTGACTGTCAATGGTTGATAGGTCAAAGGTTAATTCAGTTGAAGTAGTCAATTTTTACTTAGGTTTTTAGTTGAAAGGCTATGGGATAGTCCCTAAGGGTTATCTAGGTGGTCTAGGGGTTAGTTCGACATCTAGAACCATTGTGTGTAGCTTTCTTGTATCTACACCATGCCTTTACAACCAATACCTTCTAAAGAATCATTCAATAAATGGGTCATAGATTTTGTTGGCCCCATCACTTTGGCTAGATGAAGAATAGGATCTTGTTACATAATTTTATAAATTTACTACCTTATATGTTGGGTTAAAATTGCACCAACAAAAGACTATATTGTTGCCACTATTATGTACTTTATCTAGGAGAATATCATCACTAGGTTTGGATGCCCACTAATTTTCACTGGTGATCATGGTACCCATTTCCTAAATGAAATAATTTTTATCTTTCTCAATGATTTTATGATTACACACCACAACATGACACCATACCATCCTTAATCCAATGGCACTACTGAGGCCTTCAACAAAATCCTAGGCACCACTTTGATGAAAATTTGCAATATTTGTTGAATTGATTGGGATGATAGGGTGTATGTGGTACTATGGGCTTACCGAATAACCTACAAGTACCTTAAAAAAATCAAACCCTTTAATTTGGTGTATGTCAAAGAGGTAGTCATATTGGTTGAGTTCTTGGTACCATCTCTATGTATAGCATGCATAGGATAATTGGATGAAGCATCCTTAAAATCATGCTTAGATACTTTGTTACAACTTTATGAATCTTGGTTCCTTACTTATTGGAGTTAAGATGTATAAAACACAAGAAAATTTCATGAAATGATCAACACTTAAAGCATAAAATTTTTACTCTAGGCATGAAAGTTGTATTATATGACTCTAAGTTTGTGCACCATCCTGGAAAACTTTGGGATCACTAGGATGGTCCTTTCATTTTTCATAGAATTTGACCTACTAGAACATGTTGATTACAAAGGTTGGATGGTCAGTTCCTCCTTGGGCATTATAATGGAATTCATCTTTGGTCGTATCTCACTTCTGAATAGTTTAAGTATTGTAATCAATGAGATTTTTGTCATTAGTTTAGGATTTCCTATTTTCAATAAAAGCACTACCTTTATTGCACACAAATGTTTCTTAATGTAATTTTTTTTAATGTTTTTTTTTTTTTTTGACTTATTTTAGTGTGGGGTAGAAAGAAATTGGAAACCTTAACTTGAATTAGGTGCACAAATAGAATACACACATAAAGTATCTGGGTGCACAAAGTTCTCAAGGCATAAAGAACCTAGGCATTCAAAGTTTTAAGGGTGTGGAAGTTATTTAAGGCACACAAACTAAGAATCCTAAGAATAGGGTGATCTCACCATTAGTTTGAATTTTGAAAGACAATCTTCTTCCATAGTAAGGAAAGCATGGGATAAAGCTATCATCCACTCTAAAGGAAGGCATGAGAGGGACATGCCATTAATGCAGAAAAAATAGTTATGGAAAGAAGTCTGCTAATAGTGTGACATGACAATACCATTAAAATAATTAAATGCCAAAATTAATGATCAAAGCATGGTGGCCATTAAATATCCACATTAATAACATGAAGTGATGGGTGATAGAAAATTAGTAATGATGGTGAACCCCTATATGAGTCTATAAATAGGCAAGTTAATGTCATTTAACTCTTTACCTTTGCATTTAATTGTGATTAATAGAGCCAAAGAGCTAAGAAAAAGCAGATACTAGATCTGAACATATGAATACCATAGAAAAATAGGTGAATATTAGAGCTAGAATATGAGGTCATGATTTAAATAAGTATCAAGGGAAGTATCACTTCTCACCAAGTAAAATAAGGGGAACTTTGAGACATGACCACGATAGAGAGAACTTTGAGGTTACAAGTTGTAAAAGTTTTCCATTAAAATATATTGAAGCTTGAAAAGATAAAGCCATAACCATGTATTTATTTCGAAACATTAGATGGTCATGCATCAACATTTGGGCACCTTTAAAGGTGATGTGGCCTAAGAAATAGGCCCTAAGTATTAAACCACTATTGATGATACCAGATGAAGATGAGGTACATGGAGGAAACATGATTCTTATAAGGGAAGAGACTATAGAAGAACAATTTTAGCACATAGAAAAATAGGAAACAAGCATGACATGATAAGCAAAAAAGGATAAATCATTCTTGACAAAGAAGGCTCAATCATCCCCACCCCCATCACTACTAATTTAGAAAATGTAGTACATAGAATCAATGTTATGTATAAAAAATTAGATGTCCAAGGTTTCCAATTACACAATATTAGATTACAACCATTCTTAACTTAGAAATGAGGTTGAGCTTCAAAATAACTATCAATTTGAATACCAGAACACCAAGAACCAAGTGGTGTTTGATCTCAAAATTTTCAACTAGATAGACACTACAAGGTTGTTCCAACTCTTCAATTTTCCATATTTTGGAAAACCCACAAAGGCAGTTTAGTTCCTTATCTTACATGTCCACAAGGACTATATCTACTTTATCAGGTGTAGTATGAATATCATGCCTAAGAGAATAAGTAAGGTCATGGGATTATAATGCTCAAGGTTGAGTGTGGTTGATGACTTGGTAGACACTGAGGAGATATAAAAGACTACCATGACGCTCATGTACTAGAAGCAAGGCCATGCCATGCACATCAAGAAACTATAGGATCCTACCCTTTGAGTTACGGTGTAGATCATTATGACCAAGATTAGTGGGACTAAAATATAAATAGGTTGACCTCTATACTACCCACTAAGTTACTCAGGGACTAAAATATAATTGGGTTATGTAGTTCACCTGGAAGATTATTAAGGATCCATAAAAGACCCATCAGGTGCCTAAGTACAAGTTTCCATGGGGGGTGTTTCTTATTTTAATGGTTTTTTATGAGATTGGTATACTAGACTATAGATCAAGAGCATTGAAGTGGATATACCCTCCCATGCATAGGTCCCCTACCAAATGATACAAAGGTTCACATGCCCTAAACACATCACCCCCTCCTATAAAATCAAGATGATGTACTAGTTTGATGGCATGAATGAGGCATTCAAAAATTATTGGTTAATCCTTGGTTGCTGAGCAAGCCTAGTTTTTCATGAAGTAGCACTTTTCCCTTGTGTGCATTAGTATGAACCCTTTTAGATAACTCTCTACATGGCTGAAGTTACCATACACCTTCTCAGTGTGGTAGTTTATATATTTTGTGAGATAGATATATGATGTGTATCCCATTTATTTGGAAGCCAAGAAAATTTATTTGGATACACATAATCTCCAAAAAAATGTTTGTTTATCTAGGCAAGAAGACCTAATGGGAAAATAAGAAGATGAACTTGATATACATTAAGGTCAAGCAAATAATGGTGGTCAAATAAGTGCACAACATTTTCTACGTGTTTTGACCCAAAAAGGATCCCCAAGTTAGAGACCCTAAGGAAAATCTCTCAAAGAAACCCTCATAGAAGAAGAAGTGACTAGAACTTTCTGCCAGCATAAGTTGACAATAGGCTCCACAAAAGTGGTAAAATACTATCCCAACACCTCAACCAAATCATTCTCCACCATGTCCTTATCTATCTCTAACATGTACTTCTCCACCATGCCCTTCTCCATCTCCACCACATCCTTCTCCATCATTCCCTTCTTCTCCCTGACCTTATCCACCACCATAAGGCCCTCCACCTCCATCTCTACC
>JARHVA010004202.1:1277500-1380000 GCA_037957365.1 Torreya grandis
AAAAACCCTTAAATTTCTTATAAATCTCCTTGGTTGGTTCATGACAGAGTTTGGACTAGGGTTGAGACCCCCCAGGCCTAAAACTGAGGCAAATTTTGAGGGAAAGTATCAAAAAAACTTCTAAACTTGTAAAGGGCATACAAACTAACTTTTTCCTCATTAAATGTTTTTACCCATTTTTTTTGGATCACAAAGGGCATGTGTGATTTTAAAATCATGAATGCCCTTTATGATTCATTAATTTCTCTTTCCTTTCCCACAAAAAATACTCATTTTTTTTTATTCTTTACAAATTACAAACTAGTTTTTTGTTGTAACTATGCAAATTTGGTAAATTATTCATTCATTTTGTTTGAAAAACTATAAATTCTTCAAGTTTAAACTATAATTGTCTTATTTTTGTAAAGATAAATAATGGGATTGGGAGGTCATCACAAAATACCAATCAAATATCTAACAAATGAGGAAATTGAAGAGAAGAGAGAAAAAGAAAGAAAAAGACAAGCAGATAGGAGAGCATCCATAAGGGCTTCTAGGCAAGGTGAAGGTGCTTCCTCTACACTAGGCAATATTTAAAATGTAAATAACATGACCAATTATATATAATTTAGTTTATATATGTCTTCAAATGAGATAAGAGAACCTAAACAATCTTTTTTGTGTGATGAAATTGAAAATGTAGAGCATGTAAGTAATGAATTTGTAATGAGTGATAAAACATATGGGTAAACATAATATAATAAAACATCCATTCATAATGATTTTTTTTAGTATGATGATAATCAACATCAATTAATGACCCAAAATCATGTGTCTCCTAATTAAGAGGAATTTAATTCACCTATAGGGTCTAATGTATATAGTCAACCCTCTACTATTCCTACTATGGTTAAAGTAGTAACACCACCCAATTTAATACAAAATATATCTCATACACCCACATCTCCAAGGATAATAAGATGAACACCAAGGTATTTTGTTGAAATAGATTAAAATTAATAGAACCTATGGAAGGTAAAATGTCAAAGATATTAATTCAATGTCATGCTCAACATATATGGGACTATGCATTTGAGAATAAAACCCATACAAAATGATGTCAACTATTTGTTTAATTAATGAAAATGTAAAAAATGCACCTTGTGATGCATAGTTTGGGGTTAATAACATTAAACATGGAGGGAATAAATAGTACAATAATAAAGAATCTATTTGATGCATTTAAGGCAATAGGAGATAAAAGTTGGAATAAAGATAGTAATATGGCAAGATGGGTAATAATGGAATATATAGTGAGTAAGTCAACATCTAAAGCTCAATTTATTACTAAAAAAAGTAAATACTTGAACTTAAATATAAAAACTATAAATAATGCCATAAAAATAAGAACAAGACTTGATGACCCTTCACTCATGGATAGTTGGGCGTTTAGTGGTAGACTCCAATGAAAAGATAAACTATTAGTTGAAGGAACAAGACATTTGATTGAAATTTTTTGGCATGACAACACAATGGTCTCATATAATGTAAAATATGTTATTAAATGAATAAAATACTTAAAAAATCATGAGCCACATGCAAAACATTTCTTAGACATCATCCAAATAGAATTTTATAAAAAGTTTATTGAAAAATTTAATGGTCAATTGATAATTAGCCAAAGGTCATTTGAGATGTGAAATCCTTCTTATGTTAAAATAAACCAAGCATGCACCACATATTATAGCGTACATGTTGAATTTGCTATGAATTTTTAATTTTTTTTGTCATATACATTGCACTTTACATACTAACAAGATTTTGTAGGAATGTATGGTGTCTTCCCCACCTAAGACATCAAGAGAATTAATCCAAGGTCTTTTCTATTAAAGACTTGAGAGATGGTTTTTTTTACCAAACAATGTTTAGATCAAAAATATAATAATTGTAGTAGTTTGTCAAATTTGATGAGTTTTATACATGAAGATATTTCACATAAATTTAAAAAGCAACTAGTTGATTATAGGAAGTACAAATCTATAAATTATATGGAAAAATATGGAAAAAAGTCATCAAGATATGAATTGGTTATGACCAAAGTTTATATATTTTCTTTCGTGTTTAAATTTAATAAGAATATTATCTACCAATA
Organism: Torreya grandis; assembly: GCA_037957365.1. NCBI lineage: Eukaryota > Viridiplantae > Streptophyta > Pinopsida > Cupressales > Taxaceae > Torreya > Torreya grandis. Next base: position 1,279,632 of record JARHVA010004202.1, read on the forward strand.
TGCAAGAAACATACATAAATCAAAATGGTTAGATAATCAATTCAAGGTATGCAAGGACAACTTCCTAGTTATCACCATTATTTTAGTTGTGGACCTTCTTGAGAACTACACACAACCACATAATGAGGTTTGATCCCACTACTATAATTTAATTCAAGTTAGAATTTGTATTCATATTATATTTAGACATGGACCTGATAGCATAAATGATAACAAAATGATTTTGAGGGAGTACCACTTTTATATGAGTGATGATAGATCATATTCTTTAGATTTTGTCTATGATTGTTTTGAGATATTTTATATAGATATGAATACAATATAAATCATGTTTGATACATAATACATTTGGTCAGACAATTATGCAGGGTAGTTTAAGAATTATCTAATGTTTTATTGGTTAATTAGAATGCATAAGAAGAATGGCTTTCAAAATTTTAGATCTTGTTTGAGGTTGGGCATGGAAAAGGGGAACATGATGGTACATGTAAATTTGTAAAAAGAGCCCTTAAAAGAGAGTAGGTAAAGCACAAGGATAGTTTTAATTTGATCGATGTTTCAAGTATTGTAACTTGGTGTAATTAAAATATTTGTCATGGATTGGATAAAAATTCTCATGTATGAATATTATTTTGGTTAATAGAATAACAACATAAGGCAATGTATGAATATTGCATTACAATACCTAGATCAAGTGTTTTCTACACCAATCAAAGCTCAAATTTGAGTTCATGGACTATTTATACTAATGATATGGCATGTGTGTATTCCTCATGTATAGAATTTAATTAGAATGAATTTTAGTCAAAATAATGGGTTGAAAAATGGTATTATAGACCCATATCACCTGTAGAGAGTATCCATTTACTCTAACAATTGATAGATCATGAAATGGTATCATCAGTTAACTTTGACCACATCTTAGATCTTATGCAACTAGGTACAATTTATTATTTAATTAAATATAAAACCTCAATTAGATATTAGTGATATTTTTATCTTTTCCTATATGTTCTTACAATTTGATAATACTTTAAATATAGGTCATGTTTTTGTAGTCATTGCACCTGAGGACAGTTATGAGGGAATATACTACTACTTGTGTCATTGTGTAGAGTCAAAAAAAATAACCACAAAATTTATGGATAGAGAAGATCTAATTTATCCCACTAGATCCATATTGGTTATCAAAACTTGGATTCATAGGTGCTATCATAAAAAATAAAACAATTGTTATTTGAAGACTTTGAAACACATATGGTGGTGCTTCATTATTCAAACCTAGTTATTGCTACAAATATTTAATTGATCAAATATCATGGAAAATCTCACAATATAACTTTGTGGAAAGTGCATGAATCTGACCACAAAGAGATTATTGAAACACTTACAAACAAATCTAATCTTGAAGGTATATTAGATTAAATTAGTAAGTTTATCTAGTGTTTCAAATTAATATATTAAAGTTATTTGATTTAATGTATTTTAATTTTCAACTATTTTATCATTATGTGTTTATTTATTTTTTAAAAAATTACTAAAAATTTTAATTTAGGTTAGTGGCACCAGATGAGATTTTACCTTCACATGGTTGGTGTCATGAGTAGAGAATATTATCTTCTTGAAATGAAGATAACCCAAAAAATAATTCCTATTAATTTTATCTTCCTTAAGCAGTCATTTTTTCACCTTCTCTTTGTTTATCCTTTCAAGAAAACACAAAAATAGTCTTATTTATCCTCTCTTAGAGGACTTTTCTATGCATGTGTAGGAGTTGATAGTTTATATCTATCCCTCATGACTCTCCTATAATGCGTGATAGAAGTTGACTCATTTTGCACACTCAAGAATGAGTGGATTCTCTAAAGGGATGCCTCTGATCAAATGCAACCTTCATTATTAGAGGCCAACTAAGATTAGACAATGGTATTTCTATCCTTAAAATTTGCATCCTAATGTGTCCACATAGATGGTTCATCGATTGGGATAATGAGTCAGAATATATGTCCCCTACTAACCAGCTTTTGGCTTGTTCTAAGAGATTTAGCTATGAGAGAAATATCATTGCCACATCTCCTCATGATTGAGTTAGAGAGAACCCTCCCAGGCTCTCTTGTAGGACTCATTCATGAACATTTAGAAGTTAATGGTTTATCTCTATCCATCATAGTTTTCCTTCAATTCACAATATAAGTTTGCTCATTTTGCACACTCAAGTATGAGTAGATTCTATTAAGGGATTCCTCTAATCAAATTTAACCTTCACTCTAGAGGGTCGATCAATATTAGACAATAGTCATTCTATCTAAAAAATTCCTATATTGAGGTGTTCACATAGACAATTTATCGATTGGGTTGATGAATTAGAATATACAACCCCTACTGACCAACTTTTAGTCTATTCTAAGAGATTTGACTATGAAAAAAACCTCATTTCCATGTCTCATCTATCTTGAATTAGATAAAATCCTCTTGGGATTTATTATAAGACTTATCCATACACATTTAGGAGATGAAGGTTCATCTTTATCCCTCATGGTTTGCTTATAATACATAATCGAAGTTTGCTCATTTTGTACACTTAGGGATGAGTGAATTCTCTTAAGGGATGCTTATGATCAACTAAAACCTTCACTCTTATGGGATAATAAATACTAAACAATAGTTATTATAGAATAAAAATACTATTTTGAGGTATCTACATAGATGATTTATTGATTCGGTTGATGAGTCAGAATATACAGCCCCTACTGACCAAATGTTGATATGTTATGAGAGATTTAACTATAATAAAAACCTCATTTTCACATCTCATCCATCTTGAGTTAGATAAAATACTCCTAGGATTTATTATAGGACTCATCTATTCATGTGTAAGAGTTGACAACTCATCTCTATCCCTCATGGTTCTCCTAAAATGCATGATATAAGTTTACTCATTTTGCACACTTAGAGATGAGTGGATTCTCTTAAGGGATGCCTCTAATAAAATAAAACCTTAGCCCTTAGGGGATGATCAAGAATATATAATGGTTTTTCTAGCCTAAAATTACCTATTTGGAGGTATTTGCATAAATGGTTTATTAATTAGGTTGATGAGTCAGAATATAGGGACCTCGCTAACCAAATTTTGGTCTATTATGAGAGATTTGGCTATGAGAAAAACCACATTACCACATCTTGTCTATCTCAAGTTAGATAAAATCCTCACACATTTTCTTATAGGATTCATCTGTGCATGTGTAGGACCTGACGTCTTGTCTCTATCCTTTATAGTTCTCCTGCAACACATGATAAAAGTTCACTCATTTTTCACACTCAAGGATGGGTGGATTCTCTTAAGGGATGCCTATGATAAACTATAAATTTTTCTCTTCAGTCATAATTAAACTATATAAAATCCATTATATCCTTAAGATTCTTATTCAGATGTGTTTGTATAGACAGTTCATCAATTAAGCTGATGAGTCAGAATATATGGCTCATACTAACCAAATTTTGGTCTATTATGAGACATATGGCTATGATATAAACCTGATTTTCACATCTCATACATATCAAGTTAGCTAAAATAATCCAATTATTTCTTAAAGGACTCATCCATTCATGTGTAAGATCTAATGGTTTATCTCTATTCCTCATAGTTCTCCTGTAATGTGCGATAGAAGTTCATTCATTTTACACACTAAAATATGAGTGGATTATCTTAATTGATACCTCTAATAAACTATAAATTTATACTGTACAAATTCCATTTTATCCTTAAAACCCTTATATAGATGTGTTTTCATAGATGGTTTGTTGGTTAGACTGATGAGTCAGAATATATGGCCCCCACTAACCAACTTTTGGTTTGTTTAAAGACATTTAGCTATGAGATAAAACTCATTGTTGTATCTCATCCATCTTGAGTTAGATAAAATACTCTTAGGCTTTATTATAGGATCCATCCTTTCATGTGTAGGAGCTAATGGCTCATCTTTATCCCTCATGGTTCTCATAAAATGTGCGATAGAAATTTACTCATTTAACACACTCAGGGACAAGTGGATTCTCCTAAGGGATACCTCTGATAAACTACAACATTCACTCTTGAGGAATAATAAATACTATGAAATGGTTGTTATACCTTGAAAATTTCTATCTAGAGGTTTTCATGTAGACGGTTCATCAATTGGGTTGACGAGTCAAAATATATAGCCCCTGTTAACCAATTTTTTGTCTATTCTGAGAGATTTGGCTATGATAGAACCCTCATGACCACATCTTATCCATATTAAGTTAGATAAAATCCTATCTATATTTTTTATAAGACTCATCTATTCACATTTAATAATTGATGGTTTGTCTCTATCCCTCACAGTTCTCCTGCAACACACAATAAAAGTTCACTGATTTTGTACACCCAAGGACAAGTGGATTCTCTTAAGGGATGCCTTCGATCAACTCCAACCTTTACTCCTTGGGGTCAAATTATATTAGAAAAAGTTTATTCTATCCTAAAAATTACTATTCAAAAGTGTTTGTGTAGATGGTTCATTGATTGGGATGACAAGTCAGAAAATACATCCCTTGTCAACTAACTTTTGATCTATTTTGAGAGGTTTTATTGTGAGAGAAACTTTATTTTCACATCTCTTTCATCTTTATTTATATAAAATCCTCTTAATATTTCTTAAATTACTCATCCATGAACATGTAGGAGTTGATGGCTTATCTCTATCCCTCACATTTCTCTTGCAATGCATAATGGAAGTTTACTCATTTTACACACTCAAGGATGAGTGGATTCTCTTAAGAGATGCCTCTGATTAACTATAAATTTCACTCCTAGGGCTTGACTAATACTAGACAAAGGATTTTATATCCTTAAATTTCCTATTTGGATGTGTCTACATAGATATTTCATCAATTGGGTTGACGAGTCAAAACATATGCCCCCAACCAAATTTTGGCCCATTCTAAGAGATTTAGTCATGAGAAAAACCACATTACAATTTCTCATCCATCTTGAGTTAGATAAAATACTCCTATACTTTCTTATAGAATTCATATATGCACATTTAGGAGCTAATGGATCATCTCTATCCTTCATAGTTCTCCTATAATGTGTGAAAAAAATTCACTCATTTTGCACACTTGAGGATGAATGGATTCTATTAAGGGATGCCTCTGATCAACTTTAAATTTCACTCTTGGGGATTGACTGAGACTATAAAATGGTCATTATAACCTTAAAATCCCTATTTATATTTGTTCATATATATGATTCATTGACTGGGCTGATGAGTCAAACTATATGACCGCCACTGACCATATTTTGGATCATTTTGAGAGATTTGGCTATGAGATAAACCTCATTTAAATATCTTGTTCATTTCTATTTAAATAAAATACTCTTATGCTTTCTTAAAGGACCCATCCATGCACATGGAAGAACTGATGAGATAAAGTTTGTTCATTTTGCACAGTCAAGGATGAGTGGATTATCTTAAGGGATGCCTCTGACCAACTACAAATTTCACTCTTGGGGCTCAACCAAGAATAAAAAATGCCATTCTAGCCTTAAAATTCTTATTCAAACATGTCTTCATAGATATTTCATCAATTGGGATGATGATTTAGAATATATGGCCCCTACTAACTTGTGGCCCATTATAAGAGATTTAGCCATGAGAGAAACTTTGTTTCCATGTCTCATCAATCTTGAGTTAGATAAAATATTCTTTGGATTTCTTAGAAGACTTGTCCATGCATATTTAGGACCTAATGACTCATCTCAAGCCCTCATAGTTCTCTTGTAATGCATGATGGAAGTTCTCTCATTTTTCACACTTAGGGATGAGTGAATTCTCTTAAGGGATTCCTCTAACCAATTATAAATTTCACTCCTAGGGTCTAACCAATATTGTGTAATGGCTATTCTAACCTTAAAATGCATATCCAAATTGTTTTATGTAAACAATTTGTTGATTTGGCTGATGAGTTGGAATATATGACCCCCATTAACCAATTTTTGACCATGAGAAAAACCTCATTACCTTGTCTCATCCATCTCAATTTAGATAAAATCCTCCTAAGATTTCTTATCAGATTCTTCTATGCACATGTAGGAGCTAATGGATCATCTCTAGTTCTCATGGTTATGTTAAAATGTATGACCAGAGTTGGATGAGGATCTAAAGGATCGTCTAAATATTTTAATTGTGTGAAACATGAAAGGTAAGGTGTATATGTATTACAATCAACTTGAATCCATGATAGGTTATTTATTACCAAAAACACACTTGTGTATGTACCACCATGTGGAAAATCTGTAACACTTATGAAATTAGTGTTAGAGGTATAAACCACTAAGATGGGGGGTGAATCAATGGTTAAACAATCCAATTAAATTTTCAAACCCTTCAAAAACTTAAGCATTCAATATAACCATTCATGAAGAATTCAAGATGTTTATAGCAATGAACAAATAGATAATACAAGATTACACACACAACACAAGATCTATGTGGGAAACCCTCTTGGGGAATAAACCCCACTTTCAAGCTTGCAAACACATGGACTACTTATCTTATAATAATTATGCAAATATGAGACTAATAAAGCACTTGTTCTATAAAGAGCACCTTACCCTAGGATGGTCAAGTCCTTCTCACCATAATTTATTACAATACTTGTTTCACAAGGAGCACCTGTCCCTAAGATGTTCAAGTCCTTCTAACCTAGATGTTGAACACCCTCCTAACACCTATTATATAAACATATACACCTTTGAATTGATGTATTAAATACCTAATAATGGACCTCTAATTTTTTGACCCTTGCAAAATACCCTCTCTATCTCATACAATCCTCTCACATAGGCATGCCATAATATCTCTTTCTCTTCATTCAAACTACCCTCATATACACATGTAGACCTGTAAATCCTTCTTCTATTCACTTCTCTCCCCAATCCTCGAACCTACAAGATCACTAGTTTTGACATCAAAAATATAACCTATAGTTCATAAACATAGTCATTAACTAGCTCTGTTCTATAACCCATCCACTAGGCACACATCCTTTCTTCTTTCCTTCACTCTTCAACTCTTACATACACATCTTATTTCAAGTCTATAAATCACCACCTTTGATTTAACCTTTTATAGATCCATCATGATTATTATCTTCTAGCTTGGCCATTATACCTATCTTAGCACTTGATACATCTAACATATCTCAATATCAACAACACAGATTGGCTATAGCAACTATGGGTCACACTTAAGTAGTTACACCTTTTAATTAGGCCTTAGTATCCCTTATAAGTCTCATGGAGACCTATTCACCCATTTATCACTTCATTAATCAATTTAAAATCATAAGACCACTTCCAAATGCATAAGTCCACTCCACATGACCTATAAGACATCCTCAAATGATTTCAATCATCATTACACACATTAATGTATTGTCAATATACTCAAACATTAGCCTTGTACACAAGAACATGATAAATAAATAAATAGTCAACTTATAAGTATTTGTTCATACTGAATATGGATTGGTCAAATATCTAAAATCCACATAGATTATCCTCATGGAGTCTACAACACTATCCAATAGCTTAGTCCCATTGAAACATCCAAAAACCATTAAAATAACTCAAATATCCTTCATGGGTCACTTATAGAACATGGTCCAACACACAGTCAACTTTGGACCTTAATAACATTGATTGAACAAACATTCAAACCTTCTAACCAAATTCACTAGATGCGACTTGAAGTCCTCTACAACTTTGATTTACTATATCAAGAAATTCATCTTGGATCAAAAGTTATACTCAAAAACTAAGCATTGGTTTTCCTTCATTAATTTGAATATTCAAATTCTAACAGTCACTATTAAACATTGAACACTTTGTCAACATTTCATGTCATCTCATAAATTGAATGAATATGCATCATTGATCTCCCTTGAAAGTAACTTCATATTTAACTATGTTAAACATCTATCAATTTACCTCATCTCATACTCCATGATAATTTTGACCAAATACGCACCATCAATCTCCTCAAAAGTAGCTCGATTTTTACATTTGCTTATTGTTAAACATGGATCACTTGTCATCATCTCGTTACTTCCTAAAATTTTATAATAAATAAGATCCATTGATCTCTTTAATAGTAACTTGCACTTTAACCAACTTAAACATCAAACACTTTGACTTAATATGCATTGTAGATATGCATCTATACAAACACTTGGTCACTGTTAGATCCTTATCTGGTCCTGATCTTTACCTTTTCAAATTTTCTTAAGTATGGTAACCTCTAAAATCTAACTATAATTCCAACTTATAACTTTTGTTGTGCTCAATTACATGTCCTAAAATTTAAACCATGTGATCTTCTTTCATAGGGGAATCCATCTATATATCAAACTTCTCCTAGAACATTCATGCATGTGAAATATAACACCATCAAACTACTTACTCATATCTACTTAAAATAATACATTAATCTCATATTAATTTTGTTCTGTAGATCGTTGATGTGATTAAACATGCACCATCATATTTTCTTTATAAATTTGGCTAAGTATGGGAAGATATTACAAACTACTTGGGAAGTTCACTTTGCACAGTTATATTTTTGATCCACTAAACTACATGACCTAAAACATGGACCATAGAAACTTTGGACTAATGTGATCACACCCATAAGACCAACTCCCCTTGACTAATCCCTATGTGGTAATGGTGATGTCAATAAATTGCCTACATAGATTTTTCTATCATAGAACCAACTATGCCAAGATGAACATAATAAAGAACTAGATGAATATTATGCACTTAAACAATCTCTCCAATCATCTTTGACCTATGATAGGACCCTTCACACATGATCAATACTTTAGACACATCCTTAATCATGCCAAAACTAAAGATCAACCAAGCCTACTTCAAGCATAATAGGATAAGCACATTGCACACTTTGTCATTGATACTTAGACTATCAAGACACTTCATCCACTCACCTAGAAACCTCCATGATGTCACTAAAAACTCTCCAACAATCTCTTTCTTTTTCATTTATGTCAACACCCATCATACATCTCACCTTCCTTCTCTCTCTTCAAGCACTCTCACAATAGGAACCTTCTCCCCCTTTGACACAATGTTAAAGTGAAAAATTTTTGATCCTAAGGAGATAAAAATACTACCAATATGAGAGGAAAACCTTATAAAGATGATAAAAAAATCCCCCTTACCTTGATCCTACCTCTTCTTGCCTTGACAACTTCTTCTTGCTACATGCCAACACTTTTTTCAACCAAGCACTACAACCAATAAATAAATAACACACAAAAGCACTAAAATCTAATTTAAATCACTAAGAAAATTTTTAGAGGAACTCCCCCTAAGATCTATGATCCATTGAACCTCTTGAGCATCTTCAAATCTTCACACACCATGAAGAACCACCACATAGGCTTATTGACCTTCTCTCTCAAGCCACCTCAAAGACCACAAAAAAAAATTAATGTCACTCATAAAATATTAAACATGATCTAAACCAACCTAAAAACTCACCTTAAAACACTCATGTATTTCTCTTTTGGAGAAGCTAAGAAAAAACATCAAATCTTCACACTAGGTCTGTCTAGACTCCTTGTAACCCCACCTAGAACTTATAGACCCCATAAATTTTAGTAGACATACTTTCAAGACTTTAAAATTCATATCTGGATCACTCTTATATGTCCCCTTAATCACACCAATTTACATCACCAGATCCTCCTCTACAACATACTTCATAAATCTACTAGCCAATTAGGCCTCCATTTTCACAAAAACTTGAATAATTTGAAAAAAACAAACCTTAAAATCTCTATGAATCTTTATTTGATAACCTATTTTTCCTATTAAACCTATTAATAATCTTCTTACCTCAAATCATAATGCAAACCACTTTTCTAACATAACCCAAACCTCTAGAATCTCAAAATAAACAACGTCAACAAACCTCCTTCTAGTCAATGCCCACCTCTAAAACTTATTACACACCTAGAGACAACCATCACACACTTTTGAACCAAGATTTAATCCTTAAAACCTTTGGTAACCTTTAATTATTAGACCATGGCTTTCATCTACAATAAGAAAGATAAACTTGGGAGCACACAAAAACCTCCAAAAGGCATAAACAGGATCATCAAGACACAAAACCACCTAGAATACATCACAAATAAGTGCCAAACCTTTCTGAGCACCAAAATCTTCTTATAATTCCATCAATATCATTATACCACCTTAAAACACCCATTTTGATCCTATAAACACTACATACATAGAAAAAAACCACCTTATGACATCACTCTAACCTCATCAAAGCACTTCTCCCATGTTGACACACCAACTCCAATTGGAAACACTCATATCTTGCCTTCTAGGAAATTTTGAAGAACACTACATCAGCACTTTCATCTCCACTAAAAGGAGTCTCTTAAGAAGCATAAATAGAGACCTCTTCTACACTATAATTCTCTAAAACAAAGTGAAGTTAGGAATGTCCCACATCTCTTCAATAACTACTAGAATATTTTTATAGCTATAATACTTCTTGTTCTTGTTCTTCTTAGTCTAAACTTTGACAACTTGTTCCTTTTCTACATCACTCACTTTCTCTTCTATGATAGGATATACAATATTTGGAACAACTATGGAATCTTGACATGCCTTGATCACTGAAGTATCTTCTATGCATTATAGAACATCACCTTCAAAACTTCACAACATAAGAACCAAGATTAAAACTTTCTCACACATAGAAATTTTCTTATTAGCATCTAAACACACCTTAGAACTAGCCTCAACCAAAACCTTGGTATTCTCTTTGAGCTTGGTCTCTTCATTCACAACATGAGCAGACAATGAGAGCTCTTGCCACTTTCCAAATTCTATAGCATTCTCCATCATAGCAAATAAATTACTTAGAGCTACAAACTCATCATGACTCACACTTACCATATTTGGTTTCCATGAGTTAACTTGCCTTCTTTATTTCACTCTAGGAGCCTGATTAAACCTATTATGTTTTGTAGGCCTTTGCTTGAAGAATCTAGTAATGTGACCTCTCTGTTGATAGTTGAAGCACACTATACCTTTTGCAAGAAGCTTATCTTATCTTTCTTATTTAGAACAAAATCATGAAATATGTCCATTCTTTTTACAATTGAATTAAACTACTCCTTTTGAATAAGTCCCACATTTTGACTGATGACTCCCATCATATTTCCATGCAAAATTATTTCTAACATGTCTCTTGTATTCTCTAGCTCTATGCCCAAACTGATTACATGTGTAATAGTAACCATTGAAACTTTCAGACCTCATGGAATTTGGTTGTTTGAACTAATTTGTCTTCAATCTATTTGTGCCATCATTTCTTGATTGATAGGTGACCTTCAAGGGTTGAACCATATTTATCTCATTAACCTTTATGTTAATTAGAGAAGTAACTTTGGGATCGTCATTAAAACCCTATCTAGATTTGTCACTTGTAGACTTTTGAATCTTTATGGGATTATCCAGATCATTAAAATTTTATCAAACTTGAAAAATGATTTCACCTTGATTATAGACTTTTCTAACTCATCTTTCAAAGAACAATCTCATAAACATACCTTGCACATTCTTATTCTTTGGCTATTAGACTTGCAAACACAAATTTCAACTTAGAATTAAGAAACATGACTATACCTTCATGTTCCTTGGTGTCTTCATTCATTATTGCTTCATATACACTAAATTGCTCCTCATAGTCCTTGATTTGAGACTTCATCTTCTTGTTAATCTTCTTCTCAGTCTTTAGTTCTTTAATAACATTCATGAATTTAGTCTCATAGTCCACCTCATATTTATCATCATCTAAATCACTCCAAGTAGACTCCTTTTGATATGAGCAACTTCCTTCTTCAGCTGTGAAGAGGTATTCATCTTCAATAAAACCATCATCTTCATGATCATACTCTGAGTCACTATCTTCACTCTCATCTGATGATCTACAATCTTCTTTAATGTAGAGACTCTTCTTATCCTTGAAGTAATTTTTCTTGTTGTTAAACATTTTGAATCCCTTCTTGATTTTATCACACCTAAATGTTCTCTTACCATCATCATGACATTTACAATGCTCTTCATCATCATTATTCTTATGTTTATATGGAAACTTGTTATAAAAATATCCTACTTCTCCATAATTGAAGCATTTGAAGGGTAGTTTACCCTCATGCTTGCCTGAACATGTTTTCAATTTATTTGTCAATAAAACAATTAATTCATCATCATCAATATCAGATGTGTCATCCTCCTTTATTTTATTATCTTGGAAATTCTTTTTTAGATTAATTTTTGTCTTGAATATTGCTTCCTTCTTTGGTGGTATATCATCATTTACTCTCATCTCATGGGTAGTAAGGAAGACATGTAATTCATTCGTATTCAACTGAGTAATATCATGACTTTCTTCTATAGCAGACACTTTTGAATCAAGCTTGATAGAGAAAGAGATATTAATACCTTTTGAACTACATTGGCTTCTTCAAGCTTCTCTCCAAGATATCTGATGATGTTCACAATCTCATCAACTCTCTATAGAAAGGATGTTATAGAATATTCTCCCTTCATCTTAAGACTCTCAATTATATTTGGTGAGTCTACAACTTTGCCAACTTAACCTTTGAGTATATTTCATAATTAGTCTTCATTTTATCTATATTTCCTTGGTAGATATGTAATGGATTACTGTGATGTATTTATTCTCTAAAATACCACAAGTGATAGCATTCATTTCCTTATAATTGTTCTCAAATAATTTCTTTTCTGTAGCACTAGATGGAAGAATAATAGGTGAAAAATAACCATCCATAATAGATTGCCAAGTGTCAAACCATAGGGACATGATTTAGTTCCTCATCCTCACACTCCAAAAATCATAAATGGATCCATTGAACATTGATGCTTTCTTAGTGGAAAAACTTCCTTATATTTGATGGCTATCCATATTATACATTGGATCTCCTTCAAATGATCAAGCCTTTACCAAAGGACCTACTCTGATACCAATTGTTATAGGTACAAACCACTAAGATGTGGGTGTGAATTAGTGATGGTAAATAATCCAATTCAATTTACAAACCCTTCAAACACTTAAGCATTTAATACAACCATTCATGAAGCATTCAAGATGTTTATAGCAATGAACAAATAGATAATGCAATATTATACCCAACACAAGATCTATATGATAAACCCTCTTGGGGAATAAAAGCCACTCTCAATCCTAAAAACACATGGACTAATTTTCCTATACGAAGTATGAAAACATAAGAATTTAGTGAAACACCTATTCCATAAGGATCACCTGCCCCTAGGATGGTCAAGTTTTTCTGACTAGACTTTAGTGAAATAGTTGTTCCATAATGAGCACCTACCCATAGGATGGTCAAATCCTTATAACCATAATTTATTGAAATACCTATTCCATAAGGATCAACTTCCTCTATGAGGTCAAGTCCTTCTAACTATACTTTAGTGAAACACATGTTCCACAAAGATCACCTGCCCCTAGGATGGTCAAGTCCTTCTGACTCAAATGTTAAGCACCCTCCCAACACCTATGATATGAACATCTCCACTTTTGAAATAATGTCTTTAAGACCTTATGATGAACCTCTAATTTTTTAACCCCTAAAAAACACCCTCTCTATCTCAAACAATCCTCTCACATATGCATGACATAATCTCTCTTCCTCTTCACTAAAATTGCCCTCATATACACACTCAAACCTACAAATACTTCTTTTATTCTCTTCTCTCCCCAATCTTAAAATATATAATTTCACTATATTTGACATAAAAAATATAACCTATAGGTCATACACATAATCATAAACCTACTATGTTCTAAAACCCATCCACTAGGAACACACCCTTTCTTCTTTCCTTTTCTCTTCAACTCTTACCCACACCTCTTCTTTTGATTCTAGAAATCACCACCTTTGATTTCACCTTTTATAGAGACATCATGATTATCATCTTCTAGGTTTCCCATAATACTTGTCTTATCCCTTAATATATATAACATATCTCAATACCATCCACATAGCTTAGCCATAGTAATTATGGGTCACACTTAAGTAGCTACGCCTTTTAATTAGGCCTTAGTAGCCCTTATAGGTCTTATAAAGACCTATTAACATTTAGAACTTCATCAAGTAATTTAGAGACACAATACCACTTATAAATACATATGTCCACTCTAAATGACCTCTTAGACATCCTCAACTGATTAAAGGCATCATTACACACCTCTACATATGCTCAATCTATTTAAACATTAGCCTTGTACATAAGAACACCATGAATGAAAAAATAATCAACTTATAAGCATTTGTTCATAATGAATATGGATTGGTCAAAACTCCAAAATCCATAAAGATGATCCTCATGGAGTCTAAAATACTCTTCAATATCTCAATCCCCTTTAAACATCTAAAAACCATTAGAACAACTCAAATGTCCTTCTTGGGTCACTGACAGAACATGGTCAAACACACAGTCAACTTTGGATCTTAATAAATTTGACTATACAAACATTCAGACCTTCTAACTAGATTCACTGGATGCACCTTAAATTCCTATACAACTTTAGTTTTTACTACATTAATAAATTTCATCCTGTATCAAAATTTATAGCTCAAAAACTAAGACTTTTTTTTCCTTTGTTAATTTGAATAATCAAATTCCAATGGTCATTGCTAAACATCAAAAAACTTTGTGAACATCTTGTTCCCTCTCATATTTTTAAATAATATGCATTGTCAATCTCCATTGAAATTATCCTAATCTTTAACTAAACTAAACATCTATCATTTTTACCTCATCTCATGCTCCCTAGCAATTTTGACCAAATATGTACCATTGATCTCTTTGGAAGTAGATTAGTCTTTACATTGCTTATTTTTAAACATTGAGTACTTGTCATCATGTCATTGATTCTTGAAAATTTAGAACAAACATGCTCTATTAATCTCTTTGAGATTAGTGTGGACTTTAACTATCTTAAACATTAGACACTTTGACCTCTTTGACTCAATACACATCATAGATCTATATCTGTATGAACACCCACTCGTTGTTGAATCCTTATCTGAATCTGATCTTTACCTTCTGAAAATTTTTCTAAGTATGGAAACATCTACAATCTACCTAGAAGGCCAACTTATAACCTTAATAAATTTTGTTGCACTCAATTGCATGTCCTTTACTTTAAACCATATGATCTTCTTTCATAGAGGAATCCATCCATATATCAAACTACTCCTGGAACCTTCATGAGTGAAAAATATAACTCCATCAAACTAATTACTTGGATTTAATTGAACTTAAACATTAATATTATATTAATTTCATGGCATAGATCTATGTTGTGATTAAATTCACATCATTAGATCTCCTTTACCAATTTGGCTAAGTATGGGAAAACATTGCAAACTATTTGGGAAGCTAAATTTTCATTGTTATATCTTTTGTTCCACCCAACAGCATGACTTAAAACTTAAACCATAATAATTTGGGACTAATATGATCATACCCATATGACCAACTCCCCCTAACTCATCCATATGTAATAATGGTGATGTCATCAAACTACCTACTTAGTTTTTTTTGTCATAGAACCAACTATGCCAAGATGAACATAATAAATAACTAAATGAATACCATGCACCTCCATAATCTCTCAAATCATTCTTAATATTTGATAGGACCCCTCACACATTATTAATGCTTTAGGACCATCCCTAATCATGCCAAAACTAAAGATCAACCAAGCCTACTTTAAGTATACTAGGACAAGCACACTACACACTTTGTCATTGACACTTAGACTATCAAGACACTTCATACACTCACCTGGAGACCTCCATGACATCACTAAAAACTCTCTAATAATTAGAGAGTCAAGATAAATTGAGTTTATTGGTGTGTGCAACTTCTCAGTCCCTCAAATCATACATATGGGAAAATTGTTTTGAAGAGTGGCTTGAGCCATGACTTACACTAATATGATGTTGCAATGGTTATGGGGTCATATTTGGTCATGGGGTCCCAATAAATATGGTGTTAAAAAATATACTATGTTCTTGTAAACAAAGCATCTTGTAAAGCTTCTCCTAGATGATGAAAGTGAAAGGAGGGTTTCATGTAACTTTTTTTTAAGATGTGTACTAAACATTATAAAGCTAGAAAAATGTCTGATCAAGCAATTAAAATAAAGTTAAATTTTAAATACAGTCTTTTTTTTCAAGTGCTTGAATTGGATTAGATATTGACAAAATTGTATCAATAAATTATTGATATTCATTTCCCATAAGATTATAAACATTCAAAATCAATCAAAAAAAAATTGTATTATTCATTAAACTATATTTAGAGATTACTAGATTTGGAGTTTCAATTATAAAATAGTAGTGTGTAATGACTTCTCCAATGAATGGATTAGGGGGAGAAAAAATATGTATGTCAATCCTGTACATAATAGTGGAAAAAATACCAAACAAATGTCTACACAATGGTAATTAAAGCACAATATGAGATGGCTTAAAATTCATTAAATCATTAAAGAAACAACACATTTATAACTAGTAGACAACATGATATGTTGTGATTTTCAATAATCTTTTAACAAGGCCCTACATAGGTTAAATCTTGTGCAATAAATAAACATACATAATGATGAATCACCTAACTTAGAGAAAAATGTGAATTTTTTAAACCCCATATGAAGTAGTAATGATCATTAACCAATAATATGTGTAAACATTAAATCATAAAAATAGAAAATATGCATAGGTAAAGGAATCATATTGTTGAATAGTATATATTTGATACATGCAAAGTTTTATGTCATAATTTAACATAAATAATATAACATTTATCAAGAAAAAATGTAAACCATAATATTTACATAGACAAAATGCACCATATAGGCATACAATGTGGGCCATATTAGCATACAAAATTGATTATGCCTACAAATAGACCCTTAGCACAACAACTAGCTCTCCTACTCCTCATTGCCTCCAAATAAATTGTGCTTTGTTGGCATAGACATAGATTCAAGGGTGTTGTATGCCTCAACAAGAGGATAAAATATCATCTTAGCATGTGATTCATCCATTATTTCATTGATAATTAGTGAAAATTATTGTGTCTACACAACATATGAAATATAAAAATTAATTCATTAAAATTGTGTATTGAAAATTTGATAATTTTTTCAAGGATGTAAAATTTTGTAAAATAATTCTACACTCACCGTATTCCATCTAAATGGTTTTCTAGGAATACGAGACCATATATACACCAATGATTGGGAATCATATAGATCATACATATATTTTTAGGTCTACATGTGCATACAATTATGTAAATATGACATAAAATATCATTGCTTAAAGCTAAAAACAATTTGAGTGTGTTCTCACAAGTCTATGTCCTAAATCATGGCATGTTGTGGAGATAGTGGATTCCTTGATGTACTTGCAACATCAGTAAAATCTTCTTCTTGTCCATGAGGGGTGCCCATAACACCCCTCATCATCTATAAAACCAATAAATAAATAATGTGTGAATCCAATGAACATGATAAAAATCTATGACTATAATATATATATTAAAACATAGTTTTTATTCAAAGGACAATAAGCATGTACATGAATAAATATGTAATTTAAAAGTTTCCAAACTTATGTGTAGTGTACACCCATGCTAATTACGGCCTCTAAAATAAATTCAAGGCCTATTGATCTACCTAAATTATCACTAATCATCTATACAAACAAAAAATAACAAGTTCATTCAAATAAATTAGTTAATTAAGTAAACACATACTACAAAATAAACTTAATATTCTTTTATAAACATAAATAAATTATAATTAAAGTTAAACTTGTGTATCAAATAAATATGGGGAATTTTATAACTCCTTTACAATAGGAGCCTAACATATCCTTATAAGAGTCTATGACACTACTACATCTTGCATAGTGTCTGGCATGCTAGTGTCATGTGTTATTGAAGCATTTATAAGTGGCATATGCTTTGGCATGATATTGTCTAGCATGCTAGTTTTATGCACTATTGAATCATATACATATGGAGTATGCTCTAAAATGTTAATCTCCATAAATGTACTTTATGTATATTTCACCTAAATAAGAGGTCATGTACACTTCCTCCCACATGATGTGCAACGATGCACAAGAAGTATAACATGAGTTAGAGGAGGGACACTAAGACCTATACCAACACCACCAAAACCACTACTGCCACTATCACTACCACCAATACCACTACCACCACCACCACTACCACTAATACCACTTTTAGGCTGAGTAAAAGTATTTAAAGTATGCATACCCTACACAATCATAACCTATGCTAGACTAGTAACTACCTAAAGGGTGTCCATATGTACATTACGATGTAAAATTTTAGAGATAGAGGCATGTGATATTGTCCTTCTATTTATCTGATCTTGGTTATGATGTTTTTGGTCTTACCTAGCACTAGGTCTATCAAATAAAGACCCACTTCCCCTACCTTAGGAGGCCTTTATGTCAAAATAATTTGGAATTTATTACAACACAAACTCAAAATACTATTTTCTCAAAAAGTATAATGGAACCTCATTATTGTTGCATGGAGGCTCATCAAACACCATCCACCACCTATCCCAAAAGTTATTTTTCATCTCCTCATGAACACACTAATCAATACTAATTTATTTATAATTCATTGGTGGACATTGGTTGGTTCCAGGATTAATAAATAAAGTGTGCATAGCTTATTTTGTAATTTTTTTCTTAATATATTCATATGATAATTTTTTAGAATAAAATTATTTCATGGCATCTCTTCGAGGCAACATTCCATCAAGCTGTGAAGTTACATTTCCCACTTCATTAAAAATAGACTCTATTATATTGGTAAATGAAATGTTTTCACTAAAAACTAAATAGTGATGCAAACCATTGATTATTATTTGTAATTGTTGACATTTTAAATTATATTTCTCATATAATTGTTCTTATTGTGTAAAATCAAACTATTCAGGGTTTTTTCTAACATTTTCTTCATGCAATGGATCTATAAAACTTGTGTATCTAAATTTAAATATAAATACAAGTTTTTTAGGTAATGTAAGAGAATATAATGCAAACCTAAATTCAAAAAACTACTTGAATCAATAAAAAATAGAAACAAAAAAATTAAAATCCAAAAATTAACATACCTGACCTATAGCAATCCAAATGCCAAATCCCATTGGTGGGATGAAACAGCAAAGCATGTACATGAATCTAAAATTTACAAATAATAAGATGAGAAAAAACATAATGTAGTTAGGCCACAATTTTGCTTCCAAGAAAAAAATAAAAATGATATAGGGCATACACCCTTTACAAAAGGTGAAGACCCTTTACAAAGGGTGTACACCCTTTGATTTATAAAGGGTGTAAACCCTTTGTAAAGGGTGCATTACCTTTGTAAATGGTGTATTCCCTTTGTAAATCACAAAGGACATATGCCCTTGAGGTTCAAGCATAAGCCTGAGCGTCAAAAAAAATTAAAAAGGGTGTACACCCTTTGTTAAAAAAATTAAAATTTGGGGAATGTCATATTTTTTATCCCCAACTTTTTGCATTAACCCTCCTCAAGAATCGTGTCCTCTCGATCAATGAAAGGAATAGGAAGAGTAAAAATCTATGAGGACTAATAAGTACCTCATCCAAATCATCATCAAAAGATAAGTCATCACTAAAAACTAAATAAGGTTGAATAGTGAAAGGTGTAGGAGGTAAGAATGCCTCATCTAGATCATCATCAAGAAGTATGTCCTCACAAAATGAAGAGGAATCCTGATTCATGTCACTAGTAAATAGTGAATCCTCACTAAGAGGAGAATAAAAAGTGATAATAGTGCCCTATACATGTCATTGTGAAGACTTAAATCTTGAACAACATCAATGTCATCATCAAAAGATAAATCCTCACTAATGTGAGGAGAAAGAATTGGAATAGAAAGAGGTGGAATTAAATAGGGTGCAAAAGATCCAGAAGACTTCGTATCCTTCTCAAATAAGGATATAATAGCATTCTAATATTCATTTGGTGATGTGTGACATGTAACATAACATTGAAAAATATCTGAAATATGGAGGAAAATCAAAAAAAGAGCCTCATCTTACATATATGCAATCCAAGAAATATCTTCCTCATCTATGATGTTGGTAAAGTCACCAAGTACCAACACCTTTCAGTTGAAGGTGTATCTTCATTTTTATTTTCCAAATAATGTATTTGGAAGTGTTTAGGGGATAAAATAAGCATAAATACATTATCAAAAAAAGGTGAAATTCAAAAATGAAAACCCTCTCAAAAAAATAAATCCCCTTATGATAATTTAATGTCTCCTGATAGATTAATGAACACCCCAAAAAAGTGCAAGGCCCCCCTAAATTTGGCACTTTATAATTTAATGAATTTTTACAATATAAATTAACCCAATGGATGGATAATAAAAAACATACACTTTTTTTTAAATAGTACTCGATTTCAAGTCATGGTTTAAATGTTATAGTATTTACAAGTTTCACATCATTAAACTGGGTTAAATAAGTAAACATAGCACAAAATTATATGCACTTAAAAACCAAAAATAATTCACCACTTCATGATTATTGAAAAAAATATTCAAAACAATATTTATATAAATTTACTTGGAATAAACCAAGCATATGTTTTCAAAATGGGTCAAATCCATCTTAAGGAAGATTCTTTACAAGATCCATAAAAACTAGTTGAATGTGTCTTATTATGACATCTCAAATTGTGGTATAGCTTAATGAAAATGGGTCCTACATATTGTTATAGAGTCACAATGACTAAGATGTGGGTGAATCATTCTTAAAAATCTTTTACAACTTTACTTTATCATTTATGAATTATCAAATTAATATAGTGAACTAGCAACACATCAAGAGCCATTTATATGAGCATGAGACAAGAGCATAACACATAAAAAAATTATTTGAGTGGGAAAACCTCAAGGGTAAGAAAAAAAATTATATTTTAAAATTTAATATATTCATATAATACAAAAACTAATCTTTATTGAAGCACCATCTCCACATAGAGCACCAACCCTAATTAGTCAAGCACCTACTCAACTAGGCTTTAACAAGCACCCACTTACAAGGAGGCACCAACCCCCTAGATGAATCAACACTAACTCAATAACCTAATTTCATTTATCAAATTTAATATACCTTATTTATCATATAATATATGATGATCACCTTATCCATCTCTTCTCTCTCTTCTAACCCTCTCAAACTACCTTCTAGGACCTTCACTCAACTAGGTCTCTTCAAGATAGATTAGGTCATATGACCATGATATTCATCTATATTACCCATATTATATCTTAATTATAGTTTATATTTACCCTTATTATGGTTTAAAATACCTCCTTTATCTCTTCAAAGTGTTATATGCTTTTCTTCCACTCACTCATTCTCTAACTAGTCAATTAAGCCTATTAGGCCTTGTTCTTATACTAGGCTCTTGATCATACAACTCTTGGTCAAGAAAACACACTTTTCCACTTATATTTTAGACATAATAGGAATTATTTAATTCAAAAAGAATTAATAAATCATTAAATTATGTCAAACATAGCTCAAATTGACCAAATCCTTCTTTAGGCTTTAAGGAGACCTAATTTAATTAGGCCTTCATTAATATACATTACCCTTTGATCTCTTTGGAACAATTTTAAAATATAAACATGGTATTAAAAATTAATATACTACTAAAATATACCCCCAATAAACTCATATTATGTCTATGACACTTTATATCTCCAACCACCACTTCAATCATGCCATTAGTATTATTCACATTAGGCCTTCATACACACATACAGGTCTGTCTTGAATAACTATAGATAACATGTTATTTAGCCACACAACCATGAAAATAAATCAAATTAATAGAACCTAAAATACCTCAAAAACTTCATAAATTTCATTATAATTAATAATATATGTAAAAAAGGACTCAAAAACACTCCTATAACTTGCTCACTCAGAACTGTCAGTTTTCCTCAAAGACCAGTCGTGGTGACTCAGACCTCTAACACCTATATATAAATATTAAATGAATTATTATGAATTTATATGATCTTATTAGATAATTATAAAATTAATATATATAATTTTAATATTTTCAAATGGTAATATTGGTCTTGTAAACCAATCTCATAACCTTATATCTCACTGACTCATCTAAACCAGACATGTCAACTTATGAGCATCTTTTTACTATAATAAATGACCTCAAAAAATTATAAAAAACATGATAATATCTTAAACTTATTTAATAACATCTCCATTCACTTTTTTAAATCTCTATTTCATGATAACACATTCCTAATCATCTTCTCACTTTGCCTAGGTTTATCACTATTTCCATCATTAGGTCTATTAATGACTGGCTAATTTGGATGGCCAATTTAAAAAAATTAAAGGAAATAACCTATCCATAAAACTTAATTTACATTAAAAATTATTCTCAAAATTCATCTTCCATCCATTTTAAAACTTTTTTTAATAAAATTTTTTATATCTACAACTACTTCAAGAATAAGCTTATATCTTCACATTTTCTCTCTCCTCTCTCTAACCACTACCATCTAGAGGTACCTAGGAGAGTTAAATACAAGATAAAAATACTTACCTAATAATTAAAAACCATACTAATCAATTTTTAATCATATCTTCAACATTGGGTCCTTATTAGGGTTCGAAGAGGGTTTAAACCTATTTCCATTCTTAACAATCATTCATAAAATATAGCCCTTCATTCCAAAAAAAAAATGCCTAAAATTTTGAGAAATGACCCTTACCCATATACCATGAATATATTTGGTTCCTATGTAGAGTTTTATGAGTTAATCAACACCTTAAATTCCTCCTTGGGTTTTTATGCCTTCATTTTGTGCACTCAGGAGACCTCAAGACCACCTTTCATGCCTTTTCTCAAAAACCATGACTTAAAATTGCATGAAAAAACTTGAAAAAACATGCCTCACATTTTAAAATACTTTCATAATCTCAAATTATTTTAAATATGATCATGACCCCTCATTAGGCCACATTCTCTCTCTTTGCTCTCTAGACCTTAACTTATAAACCACATTAGGCCTTAGAACTGACCTTCATGCCTCTTTTCATGCACTCTCCATCTCAATCACATACTAAAACAACCTCTCTCATTATTAAACATTCATATACATCCTTCATATGCCTTTAAAATAGACCTTGATGGTGTATTAGGCTAGGCAGGGTCTAGAAATCATCTAGGTATAGACTAAGTCTAAAGGTCCTACCCTTGTAGGCTTACCCTAAAACTCTCAATACAACATATCATGTCTCTATGCATTCATATTACCATGCCATCATGCTCCTTCATGAATAATAATATGCATCCTATGCACGTAGCTTCTCAAGACACTACAAGGCTCAAACACTTGACAACTTTGACAACAAGGGCCTTCCATGCTGACCTTCACATCACTCATGCAGTCATAAAAACATATACCAATCATATATTACACTCTCATAATTACTTCAATACTGATCAATATTCTCTCTCATAGATACACTCTTCAATGACCTCATGAAGACTTTATCAAGAACCTTTGACATCAATGACAACATCAATTCCAAACTTGAATAATAGGAACAATGCTCAACATATTATAGGTATAAATTACACCTAAAATACTATCATCTTCAAGAATCATATTTAAAATTATATATTTTATGGCCTCAAACTAGAATAAAATTGATCAGCTATCTAGATGATGAAGATATATTGTTACAAAAATGTTTATGATGCTAAAAGAGTTGTATGACCTGCTCAAAAATGATTATAAGTTATATGGTAGGGAATATGGGATTCTTAGATAACCAAAAATAGTTTTATATCTAGAAAAATAGATATGTACTACTTGTGGTGAGAGAAAACTAACTTGGTGGTAGTTATCTACTAGTAGACCAGTGAGCACGTTTTTGAGTAGAAACGCTGTATAAATTGATATCTGAAGATTTTAATATATTTTAAAGATAATAAAAATCAAAATTTTATTCCCATATGCTTTCATATCTAAATTTTTGTATGGACTAAAACCATCTAAAACATACATAAATTTCCTTAAAAGCTTCTAAAGCAAACTTAAACATGGGTCTAGAAAAATAAGCACCTAATGGTAAAGCCTAGGATCTACATGACCTAATTATGGACAAAGGTAAATAGATCTAAGATCCATACAAGGTACCTCCACTTTCCTAAAAAATATTTTTTTATAAATGGATAAACCCTTGCAACAACAAACACATAAATATATGGTTGTAACACCTCTAGCTCTAATACCATGAATGGAACAAAGACTAGATCATTCCAAGCCCAAGATCTAAAGAATTAATAGTTAAAGCATCACAAGAAGAGTTTTAATAACTACAAATATGATATGCAAATACAAATTAAATTACATATAATATCCATAAAATAACTTTTATATGTTACAAATGACAATCCTTGTATATATAGGTAAGGACAAATAAGAAGTAAGTCAAACTAACTAATGTGGGATAAATCCATAAAAGGAAAAATTAGGAAATAGACACAAACTATATATAGAACCTAGAAAACATGAGAACCAAATCTAACACCATATTCTAAACATAATTCTACATAGAAACTAGACTAAAGTTTATTATCATTCTCAAATTATCATTGAGGGTTTCATTAGCATGCTCAATATTTGAGACTCTTTCATTCAACATTTCCATCTGTACACTAATTTCAATCAAATCATCCTTCAAACAATAAATTCCTTCATTTTTATTCATTTTTTCCACCACCTCCTTAAGTATAGTATGATCCTTCATAAACTATCTCATATAAGCCTTATACAATTCAATCTCATCACATATTTGTTCCAATTTATTCTAATTATTTAGGGAGAATGTAATAATATCAAAATTCATGTTTGTCTTATCTTTACTATTAAGAGATTCTTGGCTATTAATGTTCATCTAATTTTCCCAAACCCCAGTCTTTAAGTAGGTACATACCTTCAACAACCTCTTGAATTCTATTCTCTTTCATGGCTATAGAAATAAATTCAATATTTCCTTTCAAATATTGGTCATTAACCATGTCCAGAACAATCAACATCTCCAACCCTTCTACCACATTTTTGGTGGTTGCATTGTCAAAACTCTCCTTATCCAAATCAATGGGATTCTTGCTCTACTCAACCTGTAGGTCCATCCTCTATTTTAAAAAATTATTGTAAATCCATGTGGTGTTTTAAAAGAGTGCTTATTGGGACAAGGGAGGATAGGAAAAGGATTGATCCCTTTATAAAACTTGTAGATCAGGAATATTACATCTTGATGTAAAGGATACTACTTTTTACATATATTGACATCTAAAATAGAGATTTTCAAAGAATACAGTGTGTAAAATGGAAGACTAAAAAGGATCAGGTGTCTAAAATAGTTCAATATATGAAAATGATAATAATGCACTATTGTTAACCTAACTTAAAGTATCACATAGCCCATAGTCTATTATGATACATCTTCATAGAGCTACAAAAAAAATCCTTCAGAAAGACCCTTTGATAATGTGTTAATTACTCATCTTGTTCAAAAAAATAATTCCATATCTTCTTTGTATTCTATGTTGTATTTGACATATTTAGTGTCCTCAACCCTAAGACCCATAACATGAATAATTAGCATCTCATGAACATCCATAGTCACATTATTTACTTCCACCATACACTCATTCCAACTAGTAGTAAATTTATTGGATAGGTGTTGGTCATAACCCTCAATTTTTCTATGAAATATGTTAACACCTTATTTAAAGGATATCTCAAACTTTGACATTATACTTGATTATCTTGACTGACATTAACTCCACATGATGCAACGTGCCTCCCATTCTATTAGATATAGAGCTTACCCTTCCTAAAATTTCAATAAGGAAATATATAAGCAAATGCTTTTTGAAATGTGATAACCATTCTTGTCAATAATATTTTTTTAGATCCACCAAGACATCCTTCTCTATGGTTTTATATAATCATTATAATATATACTAGATATAATAACACATTAGTAATTATTAACACCCATCATATCAACAAACATCCTCTCAATAATTCTTATAGAATGTTCCTTTCTCCCATCCTTTATAATGTATAGAACATCAAATTTACAATGAATATTCATGATAAAATTGTAGACACCGTAATTGTGTCTAACCCTTGTCATCCTCCCCTTAACCTCCATTTTAGTTTTCCATGCCTATTTAACCCCTATCGACCATTTTCCCACAAGCCTTGACCCTGGCAACATGTAAAAATGAGCAGAGAGCTAAAGTTAGCCTTTGTCCCCATTCTGCATCTACCGACGACGGTCATAACCCGGCCAACGTCGCCAACGTCGGTCACTTATCGACCGACGTCGGCAGTCATGCCGACGTCAGTTATCTTTAACACTGCGTTCTCGACCCAAACGCAAGGACCATTATCCGTTATCCATTATTCATTCAGTTGCCAATCCGTTCCTTGATTGGTTATCGAACCGTCCTTCGTAACTATTAGCACACTATTCATTCAATCAATCAGCAAAAACCTCTGCATTCAAACCATCTACAACTTCTTGCATCCAACCAATCTGCATCCAATCTCTCGCATTCTCTCTCTCTCCGGTACAGGCATTCTACTTCAGTCATCTTGCTAGAGGTCTGCTACATCAAACTTCTGCGACACAGCAACGTCAATCATGTCTTTGACTCTATTTTTAGTGTATAACAGGTAAGCTTTGCTCTGTGTTTTTGTTTTACTCTCTAGTTATTGTTTTTCATTTGATTTCATTACCCAGATTTAGAGTTAGACCATAACCCCAACCTTATTTCCACCCATATCACCTCTATCCACCCTGCCTAGAAAATACAGTCTGTAACTCTGCCCAGATCCCTGTACAAAACCCTCAAACAAATCCCTCTGACTCCTAAGCCAGCTTCCCAAACTCTCAGACAAAACTTTAGACCCTTCTGCAATCCAAAAACTCTGTCTAGACACGACCAGAGCTTGTCCAAAACTGTTACCCCGATCGACGCCGGTCACTACCTCGACCAACACCGACACTTTAACCGATGTCGGCACCCTTATTGACTAACGCCGGCACAAAGACTGACACCGGTGACTGTGTGGGATAGTTTGCTACATATTAGGTACGCATTCTGCTTTTTGTCTTTTATTTACTTTTATTCTGTCTTTCATAATTTCTACTTCAGTTAAATATTCTGCTTTTTATTAGTGGGTTGATATCCCTTAAGGAAGTCTTCATACTTCAGGGATCAAGCATTTGCTTGACAGCCCACCGTCTCTTTGTCTAACATTTTTTTTGTGTTTAGTCTCTTTTTCTTTGCAGGTGTTACTCCTCCACAGCCAAAGAGGAGTACCTTCCAACATCTGATTTCAGTGCGCATGACTATATCTGGGTATTTTCTAACCCTAGACCATCTTTTAGTTTCTCATTTCTATCTTTTGAATGTGAAAGCAAAATTAGCGTAGAAACATTCTGGCACACCCGGTAGGACCCTAAGGCCTTCCTTGGGTTCTTTCTTTCTTTCATTCATATAGGTGCATTAGGTTCCTTCCTTTTCACCTCTTTCATCTCTTCTAAATGACATCATAAGCAGGAATAAAAAGAACTTTTCTTTTCTTTCTTGCACTTCTAGACTAGTCAAAAGTCATATTCTTTGACTCTTTCTCCATTCGTCTTCATACGAACAAACATTTTGACTTGGGCTTAAAACACGTTGCAATTTCATTTCTGTTTGCTTGCATTTCTTAGACCACACTTAGTAATGAATAAACGCATATTGAATTAATCTAGTCCACTTGATGTTACATGACCAAACCACTTGCACAAAATAAACATCTTAACTTACCTGAGACAAGGCCCGACTAGGATTTCATCCCCCAGTGGATACCTTACCCGTCCCAGCGATCCTACTTGGATTTCATCACCAAGGGGAAAGCCCACTCTGTTCTCTAGCAGAGTCTAATCTATAGGGGAAGTATATTTTGGCTAAGCGGGCCCAGTTTATCACTGGACTCGTGAAGTGAGGGGAGCTTTCTCCTTAGCACCAGGCCTTGTATAAAACCTAACACAGACTTTTTGAGCACCATAACTGACCCGAAACCATCCATAGACTACTTCTTCTAGGACCCGACTCAAAAGCCAATCTTCCTCTACACACATTTTAAGGCATAAGCTGCTATAATCCTAATAATTTACTCCTAGGGTTTTAGGATCTACTTGTGTTCTTCATCTTTTCTATTCTTATTTGCTTGTTTGAGCTTGTGAGGATGTTCTTTCTTGCCTTGAATGGTTCTGACTCATAGTCAAGCCAAGGCTCTAGTCGATCATGCGAGGCATCACCCGCTTTCGTCTACCCCATCCATAACCAATCCCATAATGGAGTTTAACTCAGAGACTGAAAGAACTCCTACTAGACCATCCCCGACCCAAACACATATTGTCCCAGAAGGGGACCAAGATTTTGCATGATTCTTGGACCTCAACGTCAAAGCCTTGCAGCACTATCTCGCGAATAGCCGAATGTGAGACTCCTTAGGCAATCTAATCTAGGGAATGCCAACCTCTCTTCTCGAAACTATGGCCGTATCAATAGCATCCGTAGTTCAACCTTTTGACACCCAGGCTATGGCGTCGACCAATGACCAACCTTTGACCAACCATCCAAGTGTAGCCTCTCCCTCCATCTTTGGGCCCACTTCCACCGGGGTTCCAGCCCCCTATCAACCTCAGCCCACTCAACCACTTTCTACCCCCTTTCAAAATCTGGTCGTCTCTATTCCGCCTACGCTGGCCCCTATCAACACCAGGGTGGCTACCTATCCATTGGCCCATGTTGCCACTAACCAACCACCCGTGACAACATCAAGCCTAGCCGTGCCTTCTACCCAACCATCCTTAGTCTTCTCTTCTATCCCTACGACTAGTCATCCGTACGTTGTGCTCTTACTGGTACAACCGACTATGCCGTATGCCTCTTCTAGCCTCTTCCAAGTGCCTTACAATCTAGGGGGTGTTCCACCCACCAATCCGTCAGTAGATATCATCAAAATGCTGATGGACAAGATGTCCAACCTAGAGACCTCCATTTCCGGCTCACGCAATACTCTCTCATATGAACAAATTTGCAATGAGCCCATCCATCCTTCCATCCTGATTCGACCATATCCCAGCCAGTGGGAACTTCCTAAGTTTTCTCATTTTCAAAGCAAGGAAGACCCACAATAGCACTTACGGACATTTAGACATGCCTGTTACCTTATCACCCATGATGATGCATTGCTCTTACGCACATTTCCTATGTCTCTCTCAAGTGCTGTGCTTGACTGGTATAGCTCCCTTACCAGCCATTCCCTCTTCACGTTCACTCAGCTAGCCCAGCTCTTCCTCGATCATTTCTCTATCAACATCACCAAGAAGGTCTCAATCACAGACCTTTATTCTATCTGCCAATTTGAGGATGAATCCATTGCTGATTTCATTGCTCGATGGAGGGGCTTATCAATCAACTCTCCTTTTCTTTACCCCAACCTAAGCTTATTGAACTTTTCTCCCAAGCCTGCACTAGACATATTTCTTCCACCTTGAGGGTTCAAACCTTCTGCACTTTTGATGAAGCCTTCACGATGGTCCATAAACTTGAGTTACATGCCATCAAGGAGAATAAAGTCAAGTTGCAGAGCAAGAATCCCAACTCCAAGACCAATGACCCCTCTTCTAAACCTTCCTCATCTAATCCTAAATCTAAAGCTTCAGCAAATGCTATGGTCATTAGATCTTCCTCCTCTTCGCCTTCAACTAATCAGTCTGAGCCATCCACATCTCAAAGTGCCACCTGCCAATTTCAACAGAGATACATACAGTGACAGTATACTCCACTCAGAGAATCATACGTGTCTGTGCTGGAAAAACTTGTCAAACAAGGAGTCCTTAATCTCCTCCAGATTTGACCACCTCTACAATTTGATCCCTCACGCGCCATCCCTATGTGGTGTAGGGAAAATGACATCTATAACTACCACCATGTTAAAGGACATGACATGAGCAACTATAAAACCCTTAAAAACATCATCCAAGACATGCTGGAAAAGGGTGACCTCATCCTCGACAATCCCAATGCACCACCTAATCAAGACATCGACATCTTCAAGCAACCATTCCCCAATCATCCACCAACTCAAAACAATATCCAGACCTTGACTAACAACATTCACGAACACAATATATGAACAGTCAATACGGTCTCGCCCTTCATTTCCAACCAACCTCAAGAGGTGAGTCCATCTATCATTCCATCATGTGAGGACGAACCTCTTTCCCCAGTTAGTTCTCCGTCAACCTCTCTCATCTTGGAGGATGCCTTGACCTTACCAACACTGCCAGTTTCACCATCCTCCTTCTTGCTGCCCATGGAGGACCTAACCCTTCCTACTCCTCAACCACAAGTGGAGGGCACAATCATCCCTATTATTTACCCGCTTGAGGAGCCTCATTCTCCGGTTTCTTCTCCACCTAGGGAAGAACCTACCTCTCCTTCGTCTCCAACCACAGATGAACCTATCACAACTCCATCATGCTTTGGGTCTGAGACTATTACACCAGTCTCATCTTCAACCCCACAACTATCTACATCTTCTCAAGAACCCAAACCTCATCCCACATCTTCTCAGCCATTTTCTCGACTAGTGGAGAAACTCAAACTTCTCCCTTCTAGGAAAGTGGAGCATCAGGGATTGTGGGAGCGTCTCATAGCTCTTTAACATGCCCATACCCTCTCATCTCATGTAGCTATCCTCCCATGGTAGAATCTCCCAAGACCTTTAACAAAAACTAGACTCCCATTTCTAAGCCCCAACTGACCCCATCAAAACCAAAACCCACATCTACCCCATCTAAACCTATCAAGTCACTTGGTGTTCGCCCTGTCTCCAACCTCACTCATTCACAAGTGAAGGTGGACCTAGACCAAACCTTGACCAATAGTAGTCTTCAACCCAAGTCATAGAAGACTGCTAAACCACAGAGGCAAATGCCTCCTCCTCCATCATCATTTCCCTCCATTTTGGGCCCCCATCCTTCGACCCTAACCAGAGTCCTTCCCACTCTGACTTTTAATCAAAACCAGTTGCCTCTTTTGCTTCTTTTACCTACCACTAGCCTACCCTCTCCCAAAAGGGTGGTACCTCTCATGAAGAAATTACCATCTCCACCTGTTGCTGCACCGTCAATCCAAAAGGTGGTACGGAAGCCTCTTCCGACTCTACCCAAGCAAAAGTCACCAGTATCACACACATCGACGAGCACAGACCCTTTAGTGGGCTCATACTCTTTGATCTTACATTGACTTTTTCAGACTTCCAGCATAACCCTTCCACCTATCAGACCTTTTCAACCTCTCAGGTCTAAGCTCTCTTAGTTTAACGATATGAAGATTTGCCTATATCATCATACGCCAGGACATGATACCGAGACTTGTGCCCTCAAGACCATCATTCACCGCTATCTAGAGAAAGACACTCTTCTATTTGAGGACACTCTCGACCGACCCCTGACTCCTTCTCATAACCCTCTGACCTCTTCAGACCCATCAACATCTCATCAGCAAACCATGACCCCTTCATCTCCTTCGCCCCCTATCTTCGAAATCAATGCCATTCACATAGCCACCAGGTCACAAAAGGACAAGGTGAAGGAAAAAACTGCCATTCCTTGGACCTACCCTTTTGTCCAGCCACCTCAACCACCCAAGCCTAAGATTTCTATCCTTAGTACACCTCAACCCTCTTCTTCTTCCTCTTTAGGAGCAATTCATGACTCTATGTTGAAATAGCTTCACCAGATGCCTATGAAGATGTCCCTTTATGACCTCATCCAAACCTCACCCCAGCATCGTCAATCCCTCATCAGAGCCCTGTAGGCAGTGGAGGTTCAACCTGAGGACCCCTAGCCACTTGCTACCCTTGTCCACTCTTTAGCCCATGTTGCCTCCATCACATTCAGCAATTCTGAGATTCCCACATCCAACACAGAAGATCAGGATGCCGCCCTCTTCATCACTGCCTATGTTGATCAGGCACGCATTAAATGCATTATGATCGATGGAGGTGCCAACATCAACATTATCTCCACCCATGCCTTTGAACAGTTGGCTTTTCCCAAGAATTGCGTTTCCAAAATTGATGCAATCTTGCATTCCTTTAATGACACCACTACTATGACCATTGGCACAGTCATCCTTCACATCCGCGTTGGTCCATGCACAGTCCCAGAGCTCTTCTATATCATTAAAGGAGAGTTTTAATACAACATCTTGCTAGGCTGACCCTGGATCCATGCCATGGCCTGTGTCCCCTCCACCCTACACCATTGTGTGAAATTTAAGCATGATGGGCAAGTCCATACCATTCCCGCTGACCCTTCACCCTTCAAAACTTGTAACACCACCTACTATCCAAATGACGTTCTCATTCCTATCAAGCCATCAACCCTGGCAGCACCTCCATCCGTAGAAGCATCAACCAGTTCATAACCGGTGGTCACCCTCACACCTCCCCTTCAAGTGACGACCACAGATCCCATGGAAGACATCTTCCAAAGACTTTCATTGGGAGAATATCACTTGCTAGCCTTAGACATGTTCCAAACTCCACAAGAGTATGGATGCCTTCATCACAGCCCTAGTTACGACCATCAGATCAGGATGATCGTGCCTTATGGTCCTCCTCACCTCCAAACCAACCTTGTCTATGGGGGGCTCAATCAAGCTCCTGCTAATTGCAATCCTCTTTCTTCACCTCAACCTTTCACATCAGACTTCTCATTTCTTGGCAACCCTGCCTTTGCACACATTTACCTTTACAGGTGTGCATGGAAGGGTTTTGGCTTTGGATGCTATGAGCAGGGCTCCCATCAGCCCATCAAACTGCTCAACGATGACGATGCCAAGAAATGGTATGGCCTAGGATATCATGACCCCACTCAGACCCCTACAGACCTTTGTCCCAAACCAACCATTGACCGATCTCCTCTAGGCTCACCCATTCCTCCTCCTTCACCTATGGAGTCAGTGGTTTCCATCCCTCTTAGGTTTTTTTTTCATAAACACCATCCACCTAGAACCCTTGACTTATTAGCTCAATGGGGTGTCCAAATCTCTCCCTCTCATTTTTCCCAGCATGGTAAAAGATGAGTCGGTGACCATTCACACTGTCCACTGCGTTGACGACGACGCCATTCTTTCTTACATGGGTGCCGACGACTCTTTCATCCAGTAGTCTCTCCCTTCTGAGACCCAGGTTATGTTAAATGAATCAACCATTGACATCAACCTCCCTTCTTCTAATGTTCCTCACATCTTAAAGATTAGACAATCTTTAGACATTCAGGAGCAGCTTGACTATACCCAGGTCCTCTCAGACCATAGCAAGGCCTTTGCCTAGACCTACCATGACATGTTTGTCATCGACTCCACCATCTTTACCCATAACGTTGTCACCAAACTAGAGGCTAAGCCTGTTAGGTAAAAGCTTTGAAAGATGCATCCTCACGTTGCCCTCCTTGTCAAAGAGGAGCTTCAGCACCTCCTTTCTGTCTCCTTCATCCAGCCCATCGATTATTCGTAGTGGGTCTCTAACATCGTCCCAATCACCAAGGTGACTAGGGGGATCTAAATCTACACAGACTATCATAACCTTAACCTAGCCTATCCCAAAGATGACTTTCCTCTTCCTAACATTGACCAGCTTATTGATCTCACGGCCAGCCATGAGATGATATCTCTCATGGATGGGTTTTCAGGATACAATCAAATCCTGATTGCTTTGATAGATCAGCACAAGACTACTTTCATTACCCCATGGGGGACTTTCTGCTATCGAGTCATGCCTTTCAGCTTAAAGAACACAGGCACCACTTATCAGTGTGCCATGACCTACATTTTCCATGATCTCCTCCATAAAATCATGGAAGACTATGTGGATGACCTTCTCGGCAAGTCCAAGCTTCACCGTGATCATTTGACCATTCTCAAAATCATCTTCTCTCACCTTCTTCAATACAATATCTGCCTTAACCCCAAGAAATGTGTCTTTGGGGTTCTCTCTAGCAAACTTCTTGGCTTTATCATTTCTTTCTGTGGCATCGAGATAGATCCCACCAAGATTTGTGCTATCTTTGAGATGCCGCCCCCAACCAATCTCAAGCAGCTTCGCAGTCTACAAGGGAAGCTCCAGTCTATTCACCGTTTCATCTCACAGCTTTCTGACCACTGCCAACCTTTTCATCATCTCCTTAAGAAGGATGTCTCTTTTACATGGGATAAGGACTATCAAGAGGCTTTTGAATCCCTTAAACACTATCTGGTCTCTCCACCAGTCCTCATTCCACCTAAATATGATCAACCCTTCTACCTTTATATCTCAGCAACCAACCATTTGTTAGGTGCCATGATCACGCACCGAGACGAGCATCACCATGAGCAAGTGGTCTACTATATCAGCCGAACACTGGTCAACTATGAAACTCGGTATACTCATACCGAGAAACTCTATTTGGTGTTAGTATTTGCTGCTACCAAGCTTCACCACTATCTTTTTAACCATAAAACCTTTGTCATCACTCACACCGACCCTCTTAGGTTTATGCACTCCAAGCCATATCAACATCAATGTATGGCTCAGTGGCTCATGCTACTTGCTGAGTTCAACCTCGAATTCATCTAGCAAAAATATATCAAGGGGCAAACCATCACTGATCAACTGGCGGATGCCCCTCTTCCCAACAATCAACCTTCATAGTGCGAGTTTCCTGATGAGTCTATCACCGCGCTTTCCACCGATGACACTGTTACCAAATGACCATGTTCTTTGATGGCTCCAAATGTCAACTTGGTGGGGGTATGGGAGTCATTCTCATCCCACTTGATGGTGAGCCCATGCCTTTGTCTTTCAAGCTCGACTTTAATTATACCAATAATATGGCTGAATATGAGGCCTTAATTTTGGGACTTCAGACTGCCCTCTCTCTCAGCATCAAGTCTATCAACATCTTCGGTGACTCGCAGCTTTTCATCAATCAGGTTAACGGTTCATACCTCTATAAAAATGAAATTTTGCAAAGGTACAAAAACTGTGCTGACATTCTCCTTGCATCTTTCGACCATTACCTCTTGTAGACTATTCCTCAATCCATGAATAAGTTTGCTGACACCATGGCTTCCCTCACTTCCCATATCCCATCTTCCTCATCTACATCTAGACTTTTTGTCACAGTGCATCATGTGTTGTTGCCTTCTTATATCTCTCTTAACATTAATCATGTCAACACCATAGACTCTAGCCCACGAGATGTTTGGTATAAGCAACTTGTGGACTACTTATCTTTTTTTGTCATTTCTCCCAACCTCTATAACAATGCACGGCGAGCTTTTATCAAGCATACAGCTCGCTATACCATGCTAAGGGGTCTTCTCTATAAGTAAGGCTTCAATGGCCTCCTTCTTCACTATCTCACCTCCACTGAAGCATCTCAGGCCATTAAGCAAGTCCACAATGGGATTTGTGGTGGACATTTCAGTGTGAATTCAGTTTCTAAGCACATCCTTCATCTGGGCTATTATTGGCCCACCCTTCATCAAGACTATAGCGACTATGTTCAGTGTTACATCAAGTGTCAGCAGCACTCTAACTTGCTTCATCTTCCTAGTCACGCCTTACAAGTTGCTCAAGATTTCTAGCCTTTTTCTCAGTGGGGCATAGATCTCATCGATGAGATTAACCCTCATTCATCTCTTCATCATCAATCCATCATCACTGCCATCGAGTATTTCACCAAGTGGGTGGAAGGCATTCCTCTCATCTCCACAAAAGCCAACAAGATTATTGACTTCATCAGTAGCCACATCATCTACCACTTCGGTGTCCCTCATAAAATCATCACCGACAATGGCAAGTCCTTCAAAAACAAGACTATTCAAAAACTCTGCGATTCATTTGGCATTAAGCTCAGTTTCTCTTCGCCTTACTACCCATAAGCAAATGGGCAGGCTGAGGCTTCTAACAAAATTTTGACTAAAATTCTCATGAAGGTGGTCAACGACACTGGAAGGGATTGGCATATTCACATTCCCTTTGCTTTATGGGCCTACCGCACTAGCATTCGAACCTCCACGGGTGTTACCCCTTTCTCTCTCGTGTAAAAAATAAAGGCTGTCGTACCTCTCGAAGTATAGATCCCATCTCTCCATATCTCCTTGCATGACATTCTCTATAATGATGACTTTCATCAAGATCACTTAGCTCAACTTGAGCTACTTGACGAGCATCATCTTGCTGCCCTCAACCATCTCCATGTCTATCAAAATTGCATCAAGCGAGCCTATGACAAAAATCTGCGAGAACGAGATTTCAACATCGGAGACCTCACCTCAAAGAGAATCAGCACGTGACCAATACGGAGCAAAGTAAACGAGGCAAGTTTGCCCCTAATTGGCTTGGACCTTTCATTATCATGCACAAGTATGGATCAGGGACGTATCATTTGTCTTCTCTTGATGGACGACCAGAACCTGAGCCTCTTAATGCATTGCATTTATGACCATTCTACTGTTAGTCGAGTACCCATCCACTTGACATTTATCTTGAGCTCGTCCCTTGAGCAATCCTCATCTTCTTAGTCCTCATTCCTTCAACCCTATTCCCCTTAACAAATCCTATATACCCCTTTTATACAGTAGGGATGCTTTGTCCTAATAAAAGGGAAACCTTTGACCTTCTAGAGTCTGGTTTATGACTCACATTTCTATCAAAATAAATCAAGACGTCAAAATATCTAAGGTCACCAAATCACATCAAAAGATAGACTACTCCCTCGAAGGATAGTTGTACTATCATTGTTGTAGCTAATAGACTACTCCCTCGAAGGATAGCTATTCAAAGCCCTTATATATAAAGCAAAAATATAGACCACTCCCTCGAAGGATGGCTATGACTAAATATTACTATAAACAACACTTTCTTAGAAGCTTCCCGCATCGATCAGCTTAACAAATGACCACCAAGCAAATGACATCTCTATGTAGACTTCCCGCATTGATCAGTCTGCACCTAAAAAAAAAATGGGTCATGGACTTGGCTTATAGTTGTCTCAGGGTCTCCTATAAAAAGGGGCAAGGTTATCTCTGCTCTTAAATGGGTTACCCTATATCCTCCTATCCTAACACTTGCTCAAGGGAATTCGAGCTCACTTTAGTGTCAAAGTGATCCGATTACCACTCTAACACAACCTCTGGTCAACAACGTAATGCATGAATGGTGCTCTTAGTTCTAACAACCCCTACTTATGCTGTCATTCTGGTCCTTGTCAATAAAAGGGTGAATATGCCTTTCACTTCTTTTACACTTTGGTCACATCCAATCATTTGTCATTTATTAAATCAGTTCAACCCCCTTTTCAACCAACCACCTAGCCTATTCACACTGATTTCTATGGACACCAATACACATGGAAACTGTAGACCACTCAATTTATGTCTAGCATAAACCATTACTTGCTGGCGCATAAATAGACTCATTTCATTTTTGGCATATGTCCATCACCTAATATAGGCAATTGCTAGGGGTGAAAAACCTTGATTTTTCTCATCATTTCAAGCATGTTCTCTCAGACATATGGACATGCTAGACCATTCTCATGACTAGACCAACTCTCGACCGCTTTGTCTCCTAGTCTAAACTACATTGGTCTGAGGCCCTTAGGACAAGGGCTATGTAGGCAGCACTCAGATGACATGACTATCTTCTGGGGTTAGCTCGACAACCCTCATTTGTTTGTCTATCTGATGGACAAACCCTATCCTCTTTGACCTTGACCACAAGCAATCAATCACTTCGACCCTTTTCCTCCCTCTTTGGGAGAACTACATTGGCCTGAGGCCCTTAAGACAAGGGCTATGTAGGCAGCACTCAGTTGACATGGGGTCCTCTGGGGTTAGCTCAGCCATCCTCTTTGTCACTTTCTTCCATCCCATTCTCTCGTCACCTATCAATCACATCACAGCCAGTCATATATTATCATTAGCATAATCATTTTCATCATGTCCATCCATAATCATTAAGCATCACCATCTAATCTAAAAATCATAACCATTCACATCAAATATCAACATCAATATCATTAAACAACATCATATAACCAGTTCATTTAGCATCATCCACATAAACCATAATATCAACATGCATCACATCAAAATGCAATAAACATTAAACACATTTTTATAAAACATCCATCACACAAGTCACTGATAAAAAATCTCATCATATATATCAATAATGTTTTATACAATAAGACACAATGTGTGTCTATCTCTCTCTCTCATATAATACATCTCACATCATCAACACGCAGGCTGGTATATACATCAAAAATCAAAAAATCTCAACTCCGTCCTCAAGGCTGTGGCTGTGGTGGTGGTGGCGGTGGTCGAGAAGACACTGTATCCTCTCCCACCTCTAATCTGGGCCACCTACGTGAACCTGTAGCAGTCACCCATGACATAGAATGCTGCCAGCTCTGCTCTGCCCTCATCTCAGAGTATCACTATATCTGAGGGAACCCCCTGACGGCCCTCTCATAATACACGATCTTGTCTAGTGCATCACTATATCTAACTAGAGATACAGTCTACGATGGACCCATCTGTCCCACTACCATGCCATGCACTGACCCCTGTGGTTGTGGCTGACCTAGCTGCACTGATGCCAACTATCCTGGCCCTTATGAAAATGCTAGCTATTGTGATGGATGTTGCATCGAGCCTTGTCCTCTTAAGCCCTATCCTACCGATGCCTGTGCCTGGGCTGCGGCCAGCTGACCTTACAACATAGTGACCTATCCTATCAAAGTAGCCACCTATCCTATCACCCTCACCAACTACCCCTGTAAAACCATGACCTGTCCCTATAAAATGGTCACCTGGGCCTATGTTGTGTCCCTCTCTAGTCGCGTTGTGTCTCTTTCCTCATGGGCTGCATCCCGCTCCCTGGTGATAGCCTGTACATCTGGCTATGGCCCTGCCTAGACTCCTGTGTATTGCCCTACCCACCATGCTATGTAGGCCTCTATATAACCTAAGTTAGCCATCCCAGGTCCTGCTGGCAACTCCTCAAAATTTGGCTCCTCTATCTCCTCTGGCAGTGGGAGTGATGCCTCTATATCATCCCACCTATACTGTAGAAACACAGGAAGAACATCCTATAGCAGCTTGTACTGGCACTGTACTCTCTCTATTGGAACCCTCTCGAGCTCACCAGCTCACCTACCCCTGACCCATCTCTAGCTCTATACTCCAACAAGCTACTCTCCTTGGTCTCTAAATGCTAGATACACCAGATATGGTCTCCAGATGATATCTGCAGGGATCAGGGCCTCTAGTACCCCTCAATAGTGGTCAATATCTCTGACCACTCCATCCACTCACGTCTGCACCATCACCTCGTGCCATCACCTAAATCTGACCTTGAAGCTAGCCTGGATAGCCACTAAGAGGCTGAGAGGTCGTGTCACTGTGATATGCTCGTATGCCCAGCAGTACAGAAGGTGGCCCACACACAAGCTGTACCACCACTGCCAGCTAATGCCCCACAGCTCCCTATAGACCTGGGCCAAAAATACTGGTGCCCAAGTGAACACTATCTGCTACTCAATCATGTCTATCAAAACTCTAGTCATGACGACCAAAAACCTACCTCCTTTCGCATCTAGGAGTGCATACATTATAATCTTGATCATCATCAGAATAGCCAGCCGATGAGTGTCCTCATTTTTTGCATACAGAGGCTCATAAGCAAAACTTGTTGAGTGTTAGCTCATCTCAGTGACTTGCTCCCCAAACATCATAACCATCTAAATATCATGCACCTCTCACGAGCATGCATATATGTTTGCTCCGTGTATCGACAGCTGCAAAATTTGGTATACGTCCTCGACCGTGACTATCATCTCACTCGTGGGCAAGTGGAAGGTGTTGGTGGAATGGTCCCACCACTCGATCAATGCCACCATTAGGCTCACATCCTACGCCACTCTATAGTAGCGTCTCAACCTACCTAGTCCAACTGCACTCATCTACGCCCACTCCTCGATCGTCACACCTCTGCGCATTCATGTTAGCAAAGTCGAGAGGCGATCCCACAGCATCAGAGTCTGTCTCGCCTGCATCCACCCAAGTCAATCTCATGTTAAAAATTTTCCTCCTATTTCTATTTTAACCAACTTATCTGACCATCTGCACCTGCCCTAACCTCTGGGAAGCCCTTGGTGTAGTTTTGACCCCTCAATTTGACCATTTTTCATCACTCCTTTTGACCAGGCAACCACCGACATCGGTTATCATGCCGGTGACGGCACTCACCTAACTGACGTTAGTCACTGAGTGACTGATGTTGGTAGGTTAGTGACCAATGCTGGTCTTTGGTCAGTCGATGCCAATGAACCCACTGACATCGGTGACTGGTTCAGCCCTAAGGCCAAATGGGGTGAGCCCTAAATTTAGGGCTTCCCTATTCTTGACTCCCCAACCCCCCAAATCACTCCTAAATTACTCCTAAATTATCCTAGATCCTTCTCCCACCTTCCTAACTACCCTCCCCCCTCAATTTCTGCCTAAATTCACAAAAATTTCAAAAAACAAATCAAAACAAAAAAATAACTAAATAGGGCTTAGAGACCCTTCTACCTCATCTCGACGTCACTGACATGGTGGCATGATGGGTGCCGCTGGTGGTGGACCTCCCACGAGTCCTCTACTACCCTTTGCCATCACTTTTGCATCAAGCTTCTCTTGGCCCACACGCATCTCTACAGCCCCCAATTTCTCTCCACGCATCTCTCTCTCCACCAATGCTTCTTTGACACCTCACACTGCTCCTCGGTTAACTCTGGGTCACTTTCACTCACTTATCTCCAGAGCTCTTTTCTCTCAGTCAACAATAGCAAATGACTTTTGGTGGGCCACTAATCTAGTTTTGTCAGATTTGATAGTCTACTAATGTCGGCATAGTCGTGCCCTAGGATGCCGACGTCGGTCGATATCCTATCAACATCGGTCCCTTTAGACCATCGACAACGGTTCTATCACCAATGTCGGTGGAATTCAACCCTTCTTTTTTCATTACCTTGCCCCATAATCATGCCCTCAATCAGTCAACCCTCCAGTACAAGTCATTTTGGCCCCCTGGGGCACACTTGAGATCACTTTTACCTCCATCCATCGCCCACCAGACCTTGGAGATCATGACCATCTCCTCTAACCGTGACTACTTCCAAAGTGATTTTGCCTTGGTTGTTTTTACATGTATGCTACCTCATGATTGGCTAGCAAAATTGTGCACAGACCATTTTTGACCTTCACAAGTATAGGATCGCAAGCCAGTTGATCCACATTACTTGTGACTTTTTTGTGCTTCTAGGAGCACTTCCTGAGCCTAGGATACCTGGAACACGATGACCATTTAGAGCTTCAGCTTTGATTGAATAACCCAATCAGTAGATGACTAAATGTTGGGGCCTGATTACTTCAATTTTAGCACTCCTTGACCCTCGACCTATGATAATTTGACCTAACCATCATCGTGAAGTGGTGTACGCGCAATCACGACTTTTACAGCATTCACCCTCACCCCTTTTTTCATCCACTCTTTGTCAAATTAGCACCCGATTCTAGGTCCCCTTCTCTCGACTCCTGCTTTGAGGGGGGAATACCTCATCCATAATCGGGGCAACCAACTCTTATTTTTGTCTTGCAGTTCGTCTAAAACAACCAACAAGACAAAAAGGGGCAAATGTAGACACTGTAATTGTGTCTAACCCTTGTCATCCTCCCCTTAACCCCCATTTTAGTTTTCCATGCCTATTTAACCCCTGTCGACCATTTTCCCACAAGCCTTGACCCTAGCAGCATGTAAAAATGAGCAGAGAGCTAAAGTTAGCCTTTGTCCCCATTCTACATCTGTCGACGACGATCATAACCTGGCCAACGTCACCGACATCGGTCACTTATCAGCCGACGTCGGTAGTCATGCCGACATTGGTTATCTTTAGCACTGCATTCTCAACCCAAATGTAGGGACCATTATCCATTATCTGTTATTCATTCAGTTGCCAATCCGTTCCTTGATTGGTTATAAAACCATCCTTCGTAACTATCAGCACACTATTCATTCAATCAATCTGTAAAAACCTATGGATTTAAACCATCTACAACTTCTTGCATCCAACCAATCTGCATCTAATCTCTCACATTCTCTCTCTCTTTGGTACAGGTATTCTACTTCAGTCATCTTGCTAGAGGTCTGCTACATCAAACTTCTGTGACATAGCAACAACATCAATCATGTCTCTGACTCTATTTTCAGTGTATAATAGGTAAGCTTTGCTCTATGTTTTTGTTTTACTCTCTGGTTATTATTTTTCATTTGATTTCATTACCTAGATTTAGAGTTAGACCATAACCCTGACCTTATTTCCACCCGTATCACCTCTATCCACCCTACCTAGAAAATATAGTCTATAACTCTGCCCAGATCCCTGTACAAAACCCTCAAACAAATCCCTCTGACTCCTAAGCCAGCTTCCTGAACTCTCAGACAAAACTTCAGACCCTTTTATAATCCAAAAACTTTGTCCAGACCTGACCAGACCCTGTCCAAGACTGTTACCCCGACCGACACCGGTCACTACCCCGACCGACACCGGTCACTACCCCGACCGACACCAGCACTTTAACCGACGTCGGCACCCTTATTGACCGATGTCGGCATAGAGACCGACACCAGTGACTGTGTGGAGCAGTTTGTTGCATATCAGGTATGCATTCTGCTTTTTGTCTTTTATTTGTTTTTATTCTGTCTTTCATTATTTCTACTTCAGTCAAATATTTTGATTTTTATTAGTGGGTTGATATCCCTTAAGGAAGTCTTCGTACTTCAGGGATCAAGTGTTTGCTTGACAGCCCACTGTCTCTTCATCTAACATTTTTTTGTGTTTAGTCTCTTTTTCTTCACAGGTTTTATTCCTCCACAGCCAAAGAGGAGTACCTTCCAACGTCTGATTTCGGTGCGCATGACTATATCCGGGTATCTTCTAACCCTAGACCATCTTTTAGTTTCTCATTTCTATCTTTTGAATGTGAAAGCAAAATTAGCGTAGAAACAAAAATTAATGAATATTGAATATCCTCTCTCTATCTATAATAACTTTGATGTCATTGGGATAAATTTAATCTTTAGATAAATTCTTAAGGAATGAAGAAGTCACTCCCCTATTATCAAAATAGTCTACCAATTAGTTACCTTCTCTATAGATATGTTGGAATCTAATAGACTAAAAAGAGTTTCCCAAACTCATAATTTATTTAATAACATGACTAGTACCATAAATAATCTTATTCATATTATTAATTAAATTGACTATATTCATAGAGTCACCCTCTATATGTAATTTTTCAAACCTTAGATACTTGGACATTTGAATCCCCCATAACATTTAAGATATTTTTCTAGATGATTGGTTTGATACCCCATATTTCATTCATAAGAAGCAATAACCTGACCATGCTCATCCCTTAGTAATCCACTACCACCATACAATCTTGGATTATCCTTAGAAGAACCATTGAAGTTTAATTTAACCCACATAGGTGAAGGATTAATCCATTTAACATGTTTTCTAATTTTTAATTTGAGATCCACATGTATTCCATCTATTAGAGTAGGGGTTTTATTTTTTCCCATATTTATTTACGATATATTTTTTCCCACTTGGATTTTTCTTAATTTCATGGACAAGCTTGTTTAGGTGTACTTAGAGTT
Organism: Torreya grandis; assembly: GCA_037957365.1. Lineage (NCBI taxonomy): Eukaryota > Viridiplantae > Streptophyta > Pinopsida > Cupressales > Taxaceae > Torreya > Torreya grandis. The sequence goes on from JARHVA010004202.1 coordinate 1,323,803, forward strand.
ACATTTTGACAAGATGAATAGGAATTAACTTAATTGACTAGTTATTCTAGGTATGGGAGTTACTCTTCTATTATTTAAATCTTTAACTACCTGTATTGGAGGAGTTACTCATTCAATCCTATTTGTACATATATCTTGGTGATCTATTATTCAATGAAAGATTGGTTTTGGCTCTAATCTTTTTTATGCAATATTTTTGTGTATGTGATTTCATTTATTTGCAACTATTGTGTTGTGTACTTGCTTGACTTATGTCTATCATAAACTTATGCATTCACTTGATCTAGATATCATGGCATCAACTCTGATATGGTAACAAAGCCAATCTAGTATTCGATTGTCTAATTTTATTATTGTTAGTTTCATTTTAAATCATGAGATTTATTATCTATAAATAAAAACTAGTTTTCATAATTCATTAATAATTTAGTGTTCATCCTTAGTGGACGCATTTTTTGTAGACTTGGTTCATGATCAACCATTACCAAAGTTTTTTTGGTTTCTTTGTGATTACATGTTTTATGTGCCTTGTTGTGTTGTTTTTAAAAATACCTATGTGTCTCCATACAACCTCAGGGATTGTGTATTTTTACATGCTCAAGATATAATTCATTGGTGTTACTCAATTCAGCTTTTTCAGGTCATGTGTGTTGTCTACTAATGCATCCAAGCCTCAGGTGTGGTCTCTTCTGTTTGGTATCAACCTTTGTATTTGGCCTCATATTTGCCTCAACTAGTTTTCTATGTTTAGGAGACTGATTAGTTGGTTCTATATATTCAATCCTAATTCTACATTTCTTCCAAAAATCCCTTAGCTATATTATTTTCACCTATTAAGTTTAATCCCATTGTTACCTAGTTAGAAAGATAAGTCTATCTAATGTTTACCCTAAAGTTTTTTTTTAATCTAGAATAATAAATCACCTTTTTTTAATAGCTTAATTTAAAACAAAGTTGAATAGGCTACTTTTATTTGAATGCATAATTAATTCATAATATGATTGGTCAAGTTTAGCATTGTTGGGAGATATTCTTTTATTATTGTTTATAAAAATAATATATTATGGGCAATATTTAAAGATAAATTATTCTTATTTAAAACCTATTCATATTCTCACTAAAAAAAGATTGAAGCGTGAGGTCCAGTTTGGTTGGTGGACAAACCCCCTTGTATTCAAATAAACACTTATTTGTTTCTCTTGCTCATTTTATGTACTTATCCTAGATGCATTTTTGACTAATCCCAACATCCTCATCTTGTCTTACAAATCATCTCTTTATGACATTTTCACTAGTTGTTCTAGATGCATTCTTGGTTGTGCCTGATGTCTTTTGAGTGTGTATTATTTTTAACATTCAGGGGGGGTTCACCATTTCATATCTCATGGGGTTATATTATGTTTTGAGCTACTCTTCCTTTCTGCTTGCACTTTCATTTCTACAACAACAACAACTTTAACTATAACCACTACACTTTATTTCTACATAATGGATATAAGTTAAATTAATCAATTAATTCCATATAAATACTATGAATAGAAAACTAAAATACAAATTATATTAAAGAGCAAGGGTGTATATCATATTATAATGGGTAATGAAACTAAACCTAGTAAAAAATTAGAAAAAATTAAGTGGTATAGCCATTGTGATGAAGCCTATGTGTTGTTATGTCTTTATGTGTCTCTGAATCTTCCCTTTCATTTAAAACTTGTTAAATCTCTAGCTAAAGTGTGCACCATCTTAGAAAAGATTTATAGGAAGTTAGATGTGATGAGAAGTCACGAACTTGAAAATGAGCTTATCAGCCTAAGTCCTAACAGCTTTGACACCCTTTAGGATTTATTCACCAAGTTTAAGTCCTTGATATTTAAATTGAAAAAATTTAGAATAAAGAATAAATATGACCAAATTATTCTTTATACACTCTCTAAGCTAGGTCGTGATTTCTTAGTCTTTGTCTCTACTTTCCATGCCATTAAAAGTGTTTTATGCACTACATGGAAATGCTCTCTTTACAAGCCTTTATTTCCAACTTTATTTGGGAGGAATACAAGTTAATATATATTGTCACATTGACATCCTCAAAACCTCAATCCTTAGTTATTGGGAATGGGAAACATAAGGCTTTTAATAAAGAGAAGAAGAAAAAGAACAAGGATTAAGATAAGAAGAAAGAATCAACCTCCACCAAAAAAACATTAAAACCTCCTTTTTAAATGACAAACCTAATAAAAATAAGGTTAAGTGTGCCTATTTCAATAAAAATTGGCATGATGAACACAAGTGCATGCAAAAATAAATTGATCATCTAACTCATATTCTAGAAAAGAACAACATAGTTGTTCCAATAGTCTATCAAGAATAATTCATCGACTCAAGATTATTATAAGGAAAAATACAAAAGTAAAGAAAAAGAAAATGGCAAGGCTCTTTTAGGAGTTTCAAATCTAACCTCTTTATGGGTTATTAACTTGGGTGTTTTCCACCACATGGACTCTTCATAAGTTGAGTTTTATTCCTTGGAGCCTTGTATCATGTCTTCTATCACTTTGGGTGATGACACTTTAGTAGAATTTCTAGGGAGAGGGTCTATTGAAATAGATGGAGGAACATTATACTACACCCTTAACCTATACTGTGTCTAGGGATATGTGTGGTCGACTTGTGGCTTATGTAACTTAATATTATCTTGTTACATTTTTATATGTTCTTAGTATGGTTAGCCTATTAAATAATCTTGGTTAAGTAGAGAATATTTATGAGGTAGTGGTTAGTCTTTTATCATCATATTATGAATTATATTCTTATTATATTATTGTGGAGGTTTCCCCCTTGAAGGGGCTTAGTCATAATATTTAAGTATTCTTCTCTTTTGCCAATTATTGTTGTGGATTTATTTATTATGCTCTTAATTATGTGATATATAATTCTATTTTTTGTGAATTTTCTAAGTAATTTAATTAAAATTGGTATTATATCTTTGATTTGAGAAATTTTCTATGATTTTTTTTTCTAGGTTTGACATCTTGAGTACTAGAAGGCCAAAAAAACATAACTTGTGATCTGGGAGGATTGAAGTTTTTAGTCACTATAGTTTTGTTTGTGAATTTTTTTTACAAAAAATAAAAATCATTTTATTGTCAAAAATTTTTTACCTTGTGTAAATTATAAATTACTGGATTCATCTCTATGAGATGATCACAGTGGAATATTCTATTGGTACACTTTTTTAGGCCTAAATTTTTCACCCTTATGGACATTAACAATCATTGGATTCATCTTAACAAGGTGATTACAATGGTATCATCTGCTAATACATTTTTTTTTAATTCATGACCCTCCTAGATTTTGTGCATGGTAGGGCATAATACTCATGGTCATGGGAAAGGGAAATAAATACCTAAAACTCCTCTTAAATATGGCATAGAATCAAAAACTTTTGATCTAAGTATTTTGGAGATAGTTTAGTAACTTAGGTTAGATTTGTAAGCCATGGTGCATAAAGATGATCTTGATGCAGTTAAACGGGACCTCATAGAGCTGAGAAGGGACCTAAATAAATTCTAAATTTTTGATACAAAAAATCACTAGGTAATTGGCCAACTTTTCAACTCATTAATTACAAAATAACCCTCCAACACTTCAGTTTGGTTCTTCTCCTCCAAACAATCACAATGCCAACCATGGTGTGAAGCCATTATTGCCAAAAATGGACCTACACAATTTTTATGGTGATGATAAACTCACATGGATTACTCAAATTGAAAATTTATTTGATATACATCAGGTTCACTATTCGTAAAATGTGTTCATGGCCTTTCTATATATAGAACTTGAGTAGTTTATTTGGTATAGTTGGTTATGTGCTCAAAATAAAATGAAGGGTCTAATGGTTTCTTGGTATATATTTTTTAAAGATATGTAGCTCCACTCTCACAATAATTTCTCATAAAACTACTTCAATCAATTATCCAAGTTGCACCAAACTAGGATGTTAAAGTATTACATTCATCAATTTTAGAAACTCTCCTTATGTGAGGCAAACATCACTAAGGAAAATATGACTGAACTATTTTTGGGTGGAATCAAAGATAACATCTAATTATAGGTTCACATGTTTCATCTGAGTAACGTATCTAAAGCCATACCAAGTGCACATTTGGATTAGGAAATATATTTCATCAAACAAAGACCTTTCATAATATGCATGAACACATGTTCCCAACACCATCATTTTTATAGCCTATATATTGACACCTTAATAAGTTGAAGAAAAGCATGTAAAAGGTTTCCTTTTAGATGCAATATCATGTGGAGATAAGGACAACAATGTTTTGAAAAGAATTTGTTTTACATTGAATGTGACAATGAGGAGGAAGAAGAAGATGAGGCTTCAAGGGCAAGTTTGAAAGAACCTGAGGATGAATTTGAATATTATCAACCTACTATTTCCTATCATACACTTTCAAGAATAAATACTCCTCAAACTCTTAATGTGGTGGGTTTATTGAATAAATAAAAGGTGATTGTATTAATTGACTTTGGGAGTACACATAACTTCATCAATAGTAAGTTGGCTACTCATTTAAAAAAATTATTGACCCAACTCCATAATTTTAGGTCATGATTATAGATGGTGTTATAATCAATTATTTTATAAAATTTCATAGCATTAATCTTGTTATGGGAGACTAATTTTTAGATTCCCTTATGTTTTTTATTCCCATGGGAGGAGCTAACATTGTTTAAAGAGTGTAGTGGCTCACCACTTTAGGAACTATTGAGATGAATTTATAAAAACTATTCATGAGGTTCCATTAAAAATGTAGGACCTTTAAACTACATGGATTATGGGATAAATCTCCACAATTAGTTAGTTCACATAAAATGATGAAGATTATCAAAAAAGGTGCATAAGAATTTATGACATGCTTATTTTCTATAGAGGTTCAACCAACCAAGAAGTATACACATCCTAATTTATAAAGGGTGTTTTATGACCATTTGGTTGTTAGTGACATGCCAAAAGGACTTTTTTCAATTCAAGTACATGATTATGCCATCAGGCTCATTCTAGGAATTACACCACCCAACATTAGACCCTATAGGTATCCCTATTCCTAGAAGAGTGAAATTGAAAAGACAATACAGGAGATGTTGAAGGTAAGAATCATCTGACATAGTCAAAGTGAATATTCCTCCCTGGTGGTCATGTCATGGAAGAAGGATGACACTTGGAGGATGTACCAAAACTATAGATAACTCTACAAGTCAACCATCATAGATAAGTTTCATATTCCTTTAATTGATGATTTGATATATGAATTACATGGTGTTATTTATTTTACCAAATTATACCTTCACTTTGGGTATTATCAGATTCACATATATGATGAGGACATGCCTAAAACATGTTTTATAACTCATAAAGGCCATTATGAATTAATGGTCATACCTTTTAGCCTCACAAATTCACCATATACATTTTAGAGTATGAATAATAATTTTAGGATAATTTTGGGAAAGTTTGTAGTAGTGTTTTTTGATGATATCCTCATCTACAAAAAAAATTTGGAAGACCATTTGAAGCATATGAAATAGGTACTTTCAATTTTGGAACAATATCAACTTTATGCCAAATCTTTCTAATGTGATTTTGGTGTCCAAGAGGTGGAGTACATGGGTCATATTTTTCACATGAAGTGAAATTTGATCCTAAAAAAAACCAAGCGATGATGGAGTGGTAGGTTTCAAACACGCTCAAGAATCTTCAAGGATTTTTATGGCTAATTGGTTACTATCATAGGTTTGTCAAAAATTATGGTATAATTATATCCCCACTCACTTATTTTTTTAATAAAGAAACTTTATAGTGGATCAATTCAACTACCAAGCCATGAACAAATGATAATGGCTAAGTTCACAACTCTAGGTTTGGTTACTCCTAATTTTTCAAAAACTTTTCTTGTGGAGTGTGATGCATCAAGATATGGCATTGGGGTTATACTCATGCAAGAAGGCACACCATTGGAATTTGAAAATTACCAATTGAATGTAAAAAATAGGCTTAAATGAGTTTATGAGAAAGAGATAATGGCTATTATACATGCAATGAAATAATGAAGACCTTACTTAAAGGGTCTTCACTTTTAGGTAAAGACTGATCATGATAGGCTCAAATATTTTTTAGAGCAACGATTTTCATATGAATAAAAATAGAACTAGGTGATTAAAATGTTAGGATATGATTTTAAAATAGTGTATAAGAAAAGAAAAGAAAATGTGGTGAAAATTTCCCTCTCCTTATAGTATGAATTTGTTGAGGCATTGTTATGTGCCACAACCATGTGGTAGGAAGATTGGCCAGAGGAAAATTGGAGAATGACAAAAATACCAAGGATTTGATTCAAAATCTTTAATAGGGTTCTGATAAATATAAAAAAATTACATGGAAGGGCAACACATTATGATATAAAGATAGATTATACCTCTATAAGCATTCTCTCCTCAAACATAAAATTGTTAGGAACTTCATGCCTCTCCACTTGGAGGTCACTTCTTATTTTTGAAAACATATCATATAATCAAGAAATATTTTTTTGGGAGGGACTGAAGGGGGATGTATAGAAATATGCATTCAAATGCATGTTATGTCAAAAAAATAAAGGTGAACCTAGGTTTTTTATAGTTGTTGATATATTTTTTCCCTTGGACTTAAAAAAGAATCAACTTATACTTTTAAGCACTTGAACAATGTCCTTGTCATCTTCATGAGTCTTTGGGATGTCATGGCAGTCTAGGAGAGGATCAATTGTAATTAGGTTCATAGGCAACATGTTTATATGGTGTGATAATGTCAAAGAGTGTTTTGGTAATCACCATCTCATCTTATTTAGACTTGTGTCAAGGTTACATATTATGTTGACTATGTCTAAGAGTCTACACCAAGTCTTAGTGTGACCTTCATTGTCTAAAATCACACATAATGGGGTAACCTATTATGTTATAGTCCATGATTAACCATGTGCTCATTAAATCATGCCAAAGACCTATAGATTGTGTAAAAATTAGGGGGAGTGGAGCTAATATGAGGGAATAATGGTGACCTTATTCTTTTAAGGTTTTTTAGTAAATATTAACGTAAATACTTCAATTGTGTTTGCATTTGATATCACGTGTGTATTTCCTTAGAGGGATGTTCAAACCATGTGAGCAGTGTCAATAGGCCCCTAGGACATCATTCAGCCACCAAAGTCTCTCCACCAAGGGTAAAATGTCTCCAAAAAAGTCTCATAGCCATTGAAAAGTCATTATAGGGTGGTCTTATAAATAAAAAATGTCTTTTTAAAGGGTCAAACATCCTTCATTCACCATAAAAGGTTCCCACATGCTTGAAAAATGACTTTTCAACTTACCCCATATATACCCTATGCTTTACAAGTATATTTAACTTCTCATTTCCTTCTTTTTGGTCTCTAATGAATACTCATAATCTCAAACATGAAAAAATGCAAAGAAAAGATGTTTTGTAGGTGCTCTCATGACATGTATGGATAGGTACAATCAGGATAGGGTCATAAAAGATTAGATATCTCATGTGAGATTATTTTCAAGAATCATAGAGTAGAATCCATGTTCATAGATCCAAAATAAATGTAGAGAATACTGAAAACCCTCCATTGAGCTCTTGACAAGCTCATAAGGGCCATTTTTAGGTGAATGGTATGGTTTGTACAAGATGAGTCAGAGCTTAATCCCTTGGTCAGAGGTAGAGTACCTAGTGGGATTATAATTAGTGTCATTATTTTTTAGATCAAAGACTTAGGCTTTATGAAAAATCATTAAGACCCCTAGGTGGTCTTAAACCCTTTACAAACCCCACAAGCCTAGTTACAACTAGTTTTGAGAGAGGTTAAATCTCATTGTGATAACTTGAGCATAGGGTAAGATATCTAAGGATCTTATGAGTATTCTAATCTTATATAAGCATGCTCTCATGGTACCCATAGGCTAGATGAACATAAAATCTTCCATGGTTGATAGGTTACAGGCTTGTATGTTAGACTATCCATGTTTCATGAAGAAATAGAGCACAAAGATGATAGGAAAAGATTTTCCATACTACCACCATCCCCTTCACATAATCCACATGGTCACCAATGGTTCATATTAGATCTCCTTTAAGTTTCCTCAATGCCCACCATGTAAAATAAAGAGAAAATCTTCAAGCATAACTCAACTTTGTTTCATGTTAACCAATCTCAAGGTTTCAATTCTATGGATGGTGCATTCTTTAGGTTGCAAGGGTGATTTAAGAACATGGAGAAATTCCTCTTTCAAAAGGGAAGAACTTTCACATGGATCTCAAGACCAACACCCACAAATTGACTCCAAATGAGTTCATGGGCTATTTAGCATAGTTTAAGGTTTCTTTGCATTATTTAAGGTTTTTTAGGATTTCTAGGTTTTATTTTCTCCATTTAGATGCTTGATATAGCTAGTCAAAGATAGTACCTTATTAAATATCCAAATGGAAAATACTTAGGTCTCAATGGGTGGTCTCAAGTAGAGAGGAGCAATCCATATGAGATATAAAAACATTTGATTCATAATGACTACATCAATCCATTTTCACCTTATAGTGAGCCTTGTCTCACAAACTCAAAAATTCAAAGGACTATATAATATACCTACAAGTTTGTTCATGATGATTTTAGAGTAGGTTACCTAAGACTTTAAGAAGAATATGGGTGATATATATGGATTCTAATGCACTAGTTTGTCTTGGAGAATAGTTTAATCACCTTATACACTCTACAAGGCTCATCACCAGTTCACATGTTTATACTTTCATATGTACAGATGTAGGGGAACTTGTACTTTTACATGGTTTTTGGGGTAAAAATAGGGTTTTCATATATTATACACCTAAATACCATTAAAAAATCATGTGATATCATGTAGGAGGGATAAATAAACCCTTAAGAGTCATATCTAAGTAGGGAGAGACATGAAATTGACATTTTGGCCTAATAGACCTCCTCGAGCTCTCTCATCACAAACCTACTATCTAAGAGGTAGATTGAGAGGCTCAAAACTTTGTGAACAAGATACATTGGGCCTAGTGATCTTAGGGAAATTTTAGTATCACTATTCACTTTCCATCCATGATAGAGAGAGTTGGATTTAGGGGACAACTTTATGAATTATCTTTAAGATTGCATGTATACCCAATTCGCCTAGAAGAAGCTTGAGAGGCAGTAAATTTTATTCATATCTAATCAGACATAATACATGGGGGAAATATCTATTATGGAAATATAATGGGTTATATGCACTCAATATTAATGAAATTAAGTTTCTAATCCAAGGCTTATGCTTTATGAACCATTATTATGATGGTAGACCACTTCAAACCATCCAAAACACTCATAGAAGACCCAATGGCCAAGAAACTACTCTCAAGGGCTCTAATGGCCCTAAAACACTTTGATAACATAAATATGACACCTATAGGCCCTATGTTCTCCTTATAGACTCAGAATAATGACACGTGTGGGGAAAATATGCAGGGAAAAAGCTTATAATTTTTTATTTTTGGACTATTTTCATGATTATTAAGCATGATTAAGCTCCTAAGTGAGTTGAAAGGCCTCTTAGACCTATGCAAAGATTTAATGTTCTCCAATTAATCATTATTCAACCCATACAATGGCACAAGTAAGCCTAATGAGCAAACTTAAAGTCGATTAGAGAGGTAACCCTAATTTTCATTAAGAAGAGAGTGTTGTAGGTCTACTCAAATTGTGAAAAGGATTTCTAAGGTAGAAGCATTCATACATAAACCTATTCAAGTCATTATCAAGTTTAACATGTACTTGAAAATTTCTAAGACTCAGGTTTCTTAGTCATTAAGGTGATAATTACATTGTATGGGTTATAAATGGCATAAAAGGTGACAACTAGGTGAGTAATGGAAATATTCAAGGGCCTAAATGTGTAACTATCTTCCCAAAATAGGTGTATGATCTCTTACTACATATCAGGGATTAGTGGACTGATTTTAAGTAGTGTGGACTATTATCTACCCCAAAAGGCTCATTAAAGACCTTAATTATGCTAAGATCATGCATGGGATAAGGAGTGTGGGCTATTATCTACCCCTCATTCATGTTTTTAACTATTTTTGTATGGGAATGTTCATTATGTCCTCTCCACTCCATCTCTATGCCATATTCTCCCTCTCTCTCATTTTTTTATAAATTGGGTTTATAGGCCATTATAAACATCCCTCTATTAGGTATAACAAAACCTTGTCCATTTGTATCTTGAAGATTTTGAGATAATACAAGGATTGATTCAGCCTTCTCTATAAATAGTTTCTAATTTATTCAATATTTTCTTGGTTTGTATTAGTGGTTGAATTATTTCTCCCTTTATAGGTCCTTGTCTCTCATCTAGATGCTAGTGGATTGATCTCATGTAGGTCATAGGGTGTGTGAAGGTGCTTAAGCTTATGCTTTTAGTGGAAACTAATTGATAGTATCTTTTTTTAGACCTTTCATTCATCACCCTTAGATTATAGGCATTTGGCATGCCCTCCATGTGAAATATTGATGTGTAAAAGTCTTTTTGGAGAGAGTGTGTTAGTGATTATCCCTTATTTTATCCATAAGTGATATTGAAATATCAAGTGGAGGAAATCTAATACATTGGTGCATCACCTCCTATAGCTTAGAGTTTTTTTCAAGTCTTTTTATGTCTCTTTTCCTTATAAAAACAAGTAGGCTTAGTGATTTTGAGAATAGATGATGCATCAGGGGAGATAGCCTCAAATCTAGAAACTCACCTCATTCATTAGTCTACCCACACCTAGAGGTGATTAAATTGTATCATCTAGATGAGGCAGGTTTGAAAATCCTACCTCAATGGTGTAATCCAATCTGATAAAATATTCTAGCATGCCCAGTGGGATCATAATTCAAAGAGGGTTGATCACTTACTCTCAACATTTCATAACCTCAAGGAGATTTAAATATTCTAGTGGCATATTAGCACTTAATTTTCATGCCAAAGGTCATCACAAAGTCTTCATCCAAGGGTAAAGAATCTAAATTTTTTGATTTGTCTTTGGATTATAATAGAAGGAAGAGATACCCCAAGTTCAATCCCTATCCCACACCCCCTACTCCTCCTATCCCTATTTAACATAGTCTTGTTACAACCCTTACATCTCCAATGGCTAGACTTAGGAACTAAGCATTTTTACCCTTCAGTGGTGGTAACCCACTAAAACTAAACTAATTTTATGAGATTTATGTTGCTACCCTCAAAATCATCCCATACTTCATAGGAGAGAACACTACCACTCTTGTTAAACACATTAGAAACATTACAAACCTTTATTTTATGCATAATGTGACTTAAGAGAATTTATCAATGAGGTTACTAGCTACCTCCTTGAAAGATAAAGAACTTTAGTGGCATAGAGGTATAGAAATTGCTTACATCAATACTTGGGATGAGTTTGGGTAGCACATATTCAATTATTTTGAAGATATAAGTGACCACTTATCCATAGTATATAATTTGACCATAATCAAAAGGGCCCCTCAAGAGTATATGGTGTAATTTAACTGTAAGTTTTAGAAAAATAGGGATAGGATCCCAAAATTAGTTAAACCTACCCCAAATTATGTCTTCTTATACTATTTGAGATCCCTCAATTATGATGTTGTAGTCATGATTTAGTCAATGGTTGGGAACACATTACTTGATGCCTATGAAGTGATAATAAGGGCATAAAACTATCTTATTTAAGTAATAAAACTTACACCAAGGCCTATTATGTCATTATTTATTGATATTCATCCTCATGTGCCTACCATTACCCCATACCTACACCAACCAATAATGAGTAGATAGATACTAGTTAGGTGGACAAATTGGTCAAGCTTCAAGGGTTGTTTAAAGCACAAAATAACAAGAGAGTGGCCTTGGAGAGGCAAAAAATTCCACCCCATAGACCCTACCAAGATCCTTATCAATCTCTCTATTAATCTTACTAGTTCAATAGACCTCCATACCAAGCTAATCCTTAAGGGAAAGGGTAGATCACTCATTAAAGGCCATACAATAGTTTTAACCCCAACCCTACCAATACTTCTAGAGCATTAGTTCCCATCCAAAATAACTATGTTCAAGAAGGTCAATGGTCTACACCTTGGGGACAACCTCATGAAAAAAGTGTCAACTCAATTGAAGGTTCTAATCAAGCTCCTATTATATAATGCAAAGAAGTTCCTCTTGTACAACATGGAGAAGTCCCTCTTATGACTCAATCTAAATTGCCAAATCAACAAGGAGTGGGTGGGGACAAGATTCAGTAATAGGCTACATTTGTCAACTTTTAATAAGGATAAATTCCTTTAGGATATTGTGCAGTCAATCAATTTGGAGGTGTAACTAAAGTGGATAGACCCATTGTAGCCAATATAAGTGCTAAAAGAAGGCTAGTGAGTGGTGACTCAGAGGTAGGGAGAATAGCTCATTCACCTTATCAACCACTTCAAAATACTAATGAATAATATTTAGTCCTTAAATCTCAACCACTCTAAAAGGGTCATAATGAGAAGGGTCCCTTTATACCTCATTTCACATAAGATCCAAGTAGTGTTACTACTCCCAAATTAAATTCAAAGATTGGTGGCCCTCATATCATAATTATAGACTATATGAATAAGGCTCATGTCACCATACCAATGTGGTAGGGAAGAAAGACCTTATTCAATAAGATTTATCAAAGCTTATCATCTCGAAAAATCAAGGAGAGAAGGAAAGTGCAATCCTAACCAATACTAGTCAACCTAATGAAACCCAACCAACCAAGATAGATAAAACCCCTCCCTTCTATCTTTATATCATAATAAGGGATTTCCTAATACATAACTATATGATAGATAGTGGTAAAATCATGTTTATTATGCCAAAGTCAATAGTAGATAAGTTGGGGTTAAAATATGACCCTAATTCTAAGGGAGTATTGTAATTAGATGGGTCTCCTACAAAGATAGTTGGTATACTTAAGGACCTAAACCTTATCATATCTTCTTATCCCAATTGTACAATATCCCAAGATGTTATTGTGATTGATCTACCCTTTTATTTTACCCTATATCTATCTAGGTACTTCACTGCCAAGATAGGAGGCTATTTATCATCAATCTAGTCTTATGTGGTCTTTAGAACTATGTATGGGGCCAAATTCACCATTAGGTCTGAGCCAATCTCTAGGTTCTATTTAGATCCCATGTCTAACTTATCAAATGTCAATTACACTATCATTGATGAGGATTAACACTCTAATGATCAAGAGCTAGTTGTGCCACTTGAGGGAATATCAGATCTATCACTTGATGAGTGGGGGAAAAATAACCATGGGTATGATCCTTGAAAAAACATTGAGGAAATAGGCCTAGGGATATATTATATGCATGAGTAAGAGGCTGTCACACCATACCTTACCAATCCAAGTCAAGATAATGATAGAGTATGGAAACTATTTTTTGATGGATATAGGTGAAAGAATAGAAGTGGATTAGGTATTATTCTCATTTTTTCATCTAAAAAATAATAATTTTATGCTATAAGGTTTTAGTTTATCTTCACACATAATATAATAAAGTATGAGGCCCTCATTCATGGGCTTCAATGGGCAAGGAAAAAAGGTGTGAAGTTGTTACAAGCTATTAGAGATATCATACTAGTAGTCCACCAAGTGATAGGGAAAAACACAATCAATAATTCACTATTTATGGAATACAAGTATAGGTTTTATGACCTCCTAGAGGACTTTGAGGCCTTTAAAATATGTTCAATCCTAATAGAAGAGAACTAACATGTATATAGGTTGGAAACTATAAGGTCACAATATGATATCCCAAGTGAATTAAGAACTCAAGAAATTAATCATAAATCAAGGTGGTATATAGACCATCAATACTTGATAATGAATTCATCTAGAAGGCCTTTGATAGTGATAGGTAGATAGCATTCTTCTTTTAAGAAGAGGTAGAATTCTCCTCAAGAAATCAAGGTAGACTTCAACAAAAATATGGTGACTAGATTGTTTAGTTAAAGACAAACAAACTTCCTAAAGGATTAGTGACCCTTTATAACATTTTCAATGAATATGATTAGTTGAGAAGAGATAAGTTCATTATGTCAACTAAGGAAGAGCATTATGAGATGGTCACCATTTTTAAGGATAGGCTACTCAAACTAGGCAAGGTGAATACTAGAGAGGAGTGGCTTGCTTTCATAGAGATATGTAAGGAGTTGGCAAACATCTTTTCTTGGGAATATAATGACCTAAAATGGTTTGACCCTAGTTTAACACAGCATATCTTATATTTAGAGGTAAGTGCCAAACCTATGAGGTATATGCAAATACATGTTAACCCCAAGATTTATCTCCTTGTGAAGAAAGAGTTGACTAAATTGATTGAGTCCAACATTATATTCCCCATCAAGCACTCTTCATGGTTGTTCATCCTTGTGCCTATAAGGAAAAAGATTTGGGAGATAATATTATGTGTATACTTTAGGAACCTTAATAGGGTGTCATTGAGAGACCGCTACCCCTTGCCATCCATAGATAAGATCTTTTAAAAGGTTGTAGGTTTACAATGTTTAACCTTGCTTGATGGGTACTTAGGGCATAACTAAGTGTTGGTAAAGGAAGAGAATCAACACAATATTTCCTTCTTAACTAAATGGGGAACTTATGCCTACAAAAATATGCCCTTTGGGCTGTCTAATTCAAGAGCCACCTTCCAAAGGGTCATGGATGTATCTCTGTAGGGACTAATCAATGAGATGGTACTCATATACGTTGATGACATTAAATTCTTCTCAAAGGATGCTAAAGACAACTTGACACACCTAAGGCTAAAATTTGAAAGGTAGGAAGTGCATTTTTGTAGTCCATGAGGGTAGACTTTTAGGACACAATATATCTAAAGAAGGTTTCTCCATAGACCCTAATAGGGTAAGTGAAATTCTAACCCTATCATTACCTAAGCATAAGAAAATACTATAGACTTTTCTAAGTAATATCAATTTCATTAGAAGGTTTATTCCTAGATTTGCTAATTTGATTAGACCCCTGACCTCTATGCTCAAGAAAAATCAAAACTTCACTTGAACTAAGGAAGGAGAGAGGAATTTTGAAGTAATCAAGCAAGATATTACTCAATCACCCACTCTCCTTAACCTTGATTTCTCAAAGGATTATTTCCTATATGCCTTATCAACCAATGACACCATATTTTCCATGTTGATGCAACAAAATAATAAAGGCCTTAATCATCTCATAACACTATTTAGCCAAGCATTGGAGGGATATGAGGAAAGGTACACTTATGTATAAAACCATGTGCTTTAAGTCATGAGTATCTTTAAAAAATTCAAATACATGGTATCCAACAACAAATCTTATGTCATGGTGTCCCACCCTAGCATCAAAGACTTCCTTTTTAACTAGGATTTGAGCAATAAAAGAGAAGGTCGGGTGACTATATGTATGGAGTATGACATAGAGGTGAAGTTCACTAATCTAGTGAAGGGTAGAAGACTATGTGATCACTTGGTAGTAGATGTTAAGGATAATATAAAGGTAATTTTTTTAATGGATAGTGATCCCCAAGTAGCTACACCTGCACCTTCTTCCATCTAGACTCAAGATATGGGAAGGTTCCTTCAAATAGGAGAATTTCATATAGGTTTAGATAAAACAATAATTAGATATTATATATTGAAATCAATCCCTTATGTCTTGATAGATGGGTTCTTATTTAATAAGGATCTTGATTGAATGCTTTTGAGATGTGTTGAGACTAACCAAATTGATAAGATATTAGAACAATTTCATGATGGGGTAATAAGAGGTCACTTTGTAGCTAAGACTACAGTAGCAAGGATAATGATAGAAAGATACTTTTGGCTAAGCCTATTCAAAGACTCCTATATTTGGGTTAGGATATGTTAGAAGTGTAACAACTTTACTAGAAAATAGAAGCTAGTTTCCTTACCCCTCAATCTCATCTAAGTAGAACAATAGTTCATGTAGTGAGGCCTAGATTTTATAGGCATGATACATCCTCCATCTAGTGTAGGCCACAAATGGGTCTTGACTACCATAGACTACTTCATGAAGTAGGTAGATGTAGTGGTCCTCAAGGAGGATAATGAAAACTTAGTCTTGGAGTTCTATGAGAGCCTAGTGACTAGGTTTGGGGTCCCCTCCACAATCATATCATATAATGTACTAGATTTTAGTGGTGAAAGGATAATTAAATGGGTTCTAAGTTATGGTATTTACCTCGGTAATTCCTCAAACTACTATCCTCATGGTAATGGACTTGCATATTTCACTAACAAGAACTTAAACAGGATCATAAACAAGACTATGGAAGATAATTAGAGGGTGTGGCATAACAAATTGAGGATAGCTTTGTGGATAGATAGGATCACCCCCAAGAGAGATAATGGTCATTCTCCCTACCTTGTTATCTATGGGAAGGAGGCAAGGTTACCCATATACCTTGAGTTTCCAGCTTTAGAACTCACACATCAACCTGAACTAATAGAGAGCGATGCCGTGGAAGTGAGGGTAAATGAGTTGAGAGAGTTACAAGAGATAAGAGACAATGTTATTCATGTCATATGGTCTCATCAAGATTAAGTTAAGAGGTCATTTGATAATAAGTTTATCTAGAAGACTTTCTAAAAAGGTGATATTATGCTTAAGTGGGATGAGGACCAAGTTAAACGAAGTAAACACACAAAATTTGATAGCCTATGTTGTGGACCCTTCATTATCATCAGTTACAATGAGCATAATGCATTTTAACTATCAAAATTTAATGGTGAGGATCTATTTATCCTAATAAATGGGGTATTCCTTAAGTACTATTATTGAAGATCATTTATTGTCCTTGTACATAGTAGTTTAGGTGTTTCTTTTCCTCTAAGTGTTGTTGCACAACTATTTTGTTACTTAGTTGCCTTGTTGTCTTTTTGATTTAATAGGTGTTTAGGTATTGGTGTCCTTTTTTATGTCCTTATTATGTGTGTGGTGAGGTTATTTCTAGTCCTTAAAGGCTTGTATGGTGCTAAGTTTGATTATCATTTCAAGTAGTGTGGTCATCTAAGTTAAGCCATGATTTTTATGTGTAAGTCATTTTCCCAAAGGATGAGATAGTTGGTTCTCTTTACTAGAAGGTAGGCCAACCCCTATGATTCACCAGTGATGTTGATGTATTTTTTCACTTTGTCTAAAAAAGAATCAACTTCTGCTTGTAAGCACTTGAATAATGTCTTTGTCATCTTCATGAGTCTTTAGGATATCATGGAAAATCTAGGAGAGGGTGAGTTGTCATTATGTTCATAGGTAACAAGTTTATATGGTGTGTTAATGTCAAAGAGTGGTGTGGTAGTCACCATCTCATCTTATTTAGACTTGTGTCAAGGTTCCATCTTATGTTGAATATGTCTAAGAGTCTACACCAAGTCATAGTGGGATCTTCATTATCTAAAATTACACATAATGGGGTGACCTATGATGTTTTAATACATGATCAGCCATGTGTTCATTAAATCATGTCAAGGACTTGTAGAATGTGAGAAAATTAGGGGGAGTGGAGCTAATATCAGGAACAAATGGTAACCTTATTTGGAACCTTTAGCATCTTTTAAGGTGTTTTAAAAAATATTAAGGTAATTACCTAAATTATTATTGCATTTGATAGCATGTGTGTATTACCTTGGAGGGATGTTCAAACCATGTGAATAGTGTTAATAGGCCCCTAGGACATTATTAAACCACAAAAATCACCATGAAGGGTAAAATGTCCCCAAAAAGTCTCATAGCCATTTCAAAGTCATTATAGGGTGGTCTTATATATAAATAAGGTCTTTTTTAAAGGTCAAACATCATTCATTCACCATAAAAGGTCCCCACACACTTTAAAAGTGAATTTTCAACTTCCCCCATTTGTACCCTATGGTTTAAAAGTGTATTTGACCTCTCATTTCCCTCCATTTAGTCTCCAATGGATTCTCAATATCTCAAATGTGAAAAAATGCAAAGAAAAGACGTTTTTTAGGTGTTCTCAGGACATGTACAGATAGGTATGGTCAAGACATGGTAAAAGAATGTCAAATTTCTCATGGGGGATTCCTTGAAAGCATCACAGAGGAGAATCTATATTCATAGAGCCAAAACAAAGGTAGAGAATACAGAAAAACCTCCATCGAGCTCTTGAAAATCTCATAAGGGCCATTTTAAGGTGAATGGTATAGTCTATACAGGATGAGTTAGATCTCAAGATCTTGGTCAGAGGTAAAGAATATAATGGGATTGAAATTAGTGGCATTATTTTTCATAGCATAGTCCTAGGATTTATAAACAATCATTAAGACCTCAAGGTGCTATTAAACCCTTTGTAAACCCCACAACCTCAGTTATAGGTCATTTGAATAGAGTTTCAAGCTCATTGTGATAACTTGAGCATAGGGGAATGTTTCCAAGGATCTTATGAGTATCCTAAGCTTCTCTAGGCATGCTCTCATGACACCTATAAGGCTATATCAACATCAAATATTCCATGGTTGGTAGGTTGTACGTTTTTATGTTATAATTTCTATGTTTCATGAACAAATAGAGCACAAGGATGATAAGAGAAGAGTTTTAATGATACCAACATGACCCTCATATACTCCACATGGTCATTAATGGGTCAAATCAAATCTCTTTCAATTTTCCTCAATTCTCACCATGTAAAAGAAGGATAAAAACTTCAATGATAACTCAGCTTGCTCTCATGGTAACCAATATCAAGGTTACAAGTCTATGGATGGTGCCTTCTTCAGGTTGCATGTGTGATTCAAGAACATGTAGGATTTAATTTTTCAAATTGGCTTAACTTTCACATGGCTCTCAAGACCAATACCTATAAATTAGCTCCAAATGAGTTCATGGGCTATTTAATAGAGTTTAAGGTTTCTTTTTATTATTTAAGGTTTCTGAGGATACTTAGGTTTAATTTTCTATATTGAGATGTTTGATTCAACAATTAAAATGTAGTACCTTGTTGAATATACAAATGGAGAATATGTATGTCTTAATGGATGGTCTCAAGTAAAGAGGAGAAATCCATATGAAGTCTCCCAAAAACATCAGATTCAAAATGACTACATCAAGACATTTTCACCTTATAGTGAGACTTGTCTCACAAACTCAAAACTTAAAAATACTATATAATACACTTATAGGTTTGTTCATGATGATTTTAGGGTAGGCTACCTAAGACTTGAAGGAAAATACGAGTGATTTCTCCCATCACAGACCTATCACCCAATAGGTAGATTGAAAGGCATAGAAATTTGTGAACAAGATGCATGGGAACTAGTGAAATTATACAAATTTAAATACCCCTATGTACTTTACATCCATGATAAATAGATATAGATGTAGTGGGATAGCCTTATTAATGATCTTTAAGATTGTAGGTATACCCAATTTGCTTAGAAGAAGCCTGAGAGGCACTAACTTTTGCTCAGATCTCATTAGATATAATGCATTGGGGCAAGAGCTATTAATTAAATATAAGGGGGTATATTAACTAAAGATTCATGTCATTAAGACTCAAATCTAAGGCCTTTGATTTATGAACCATCATTAAGATGGTAGGCCACTCCAAACTCTCCAAAACCCTCATAGAGGACTTGATGACTAAGAAACTACTCCTAATGACTCAAATGGCCCTAAAACACCTTGATAACATCAAGAGGACACCTCTAGGGCCTATGTGTCCCTTATGGACTAGGAATAGAGGCACGAGTGGGGTAAAATATATAGGTAAAAGGCTTGTAATGTATGATTTTAAGACTATTTTCATGATGCCTAACCATTTTTGAGCTCCTGAATGAGTTAAAAGGCCTCTTGGACCTATGTAGAGATGTAATGGTCTCTAAGTAATCATTATTAAACCCATATAATGGCACAATCAAGCCTAATGAGAAAACTTAAAGTCAAGTGGAGAGGTAACCCTCATTTGCATTGAGAAGAGAGTGTTTTAGGTCTACTCACATGGTGAAAATGCTTTCTAGGGCAGAAGCATCCCTATATAAACCTCTCCAAGTCATTATCAAGCATAGAACACAATTGAAAATATCTAAGACTCTAGTCTCTTGCTCACTAAGGTGAAAAATTCTTTGTATGGACTATAAATGGCATGAAGGGTCTTAGTTAGGTGAGTAATGGCCATGTTCAAGGGCCTAAACATGTAACTTCCTTCCCAAAATAGGTGCATGATCTCTTAATGCATATTAGGGAGTAATGGACTAGTTTTAAAGAGTATGGTGCCTTCATGGAGTTAACTATGACTAAAAATAGATCATCCACAACACTTCTATTCCCAAAAGGCTCATTAAAGACCTCAATTATGATAATATCATACATGGGATAAGGAGTGTGGGTTATTTTCTACCCTTCATTCATGTTTGTAGCTATTTTTGGATGGGTGATGGTCATTATGGTCTCTCCCTCTCTCATTCTTCTATAAATTGGACTTGGAAAGCCATTATATGCATCCCTCTATTGGCTATAACAAAACCCTACCCATTTGTATCTTAAACCTTTTGATATAATATAAGTATTGATTTAGCCTTTTGCATATTGGTTTCTAGTGTGTTCAATACTTGCTTGGTTTGCATTGGTGGTTAAATTCTTTCTTCCTTTATAGGTCCTTATCTCTCACCTAGATGATATTGGATTAATCTCATATAAGTCACATGGTGTGTGAAAGTGCTTAGGATTATGCTTGTAGTGGAAACTAATTGGTAGTGTCTTCTATTACACCTTTCATTTATCACCCTCAAGTTATAGGCATTTGTCATGGCCTCCATGTGAAATATTGATGTGCAAGATTCCTTTTAGAGAGAGTGTGTTAGTGATTAGCCCTATTGTTATCCATAATTTTTGTTTAAATATTAAGTAGAGGAGACCTAATATATTGGTGCATCACCTCCTATAGTTTAGATTTTGTTTTCAAGTCTTTTTCTATCTTTTTTCCTGGTAAGATAATTAAGCTTAGAGATTTGAGCATATATGATGCATCAAGGTAGCTAGCCCTAAATATAGAGACTCACCTCATTCATTAGGCTACCCAAACCTAGAGGTGATTCAATTATATCAATTGCATGAGGTAGGTTTAAACCCCTACCTCAAGGGTACAATCTAGATTGATAATAGCAGCCTTTATCCATCCCTATCCAATATTGGGAAGAGGTTTCCATGAATTTCATTATGGGGTTACCATAATTTGAGGGTAAAAATGTTATCATGGTAGTTGTGGATCAAATTACCAAGTATGTTCATTTTTTTTCCTTATCACATCTATTTGTTGTCAATATATAAGTTTTTTATTTTCTCCATATAATTCATAAATTGTTAATCTAAAGAATATTGTGAGTGACTGAGATCCCATATTTACTAATAATTTTTGGACTAAATTATGTGCATGTTTAGCAACCCATTTAACTCATATCTCATCCTATCACCCTCAATCCGATATACAAATAGAGGTCATCAATAAATGTTTATAAGGGTATCTTTGTTATTTTGTTTCTAATAAATAGGACAAATGGGTTCATTGGTTGCCATTTGTTAAATGGTGGTATAACATTTATTTGCATACTTCTTCATAATGTATTGCTTTATAGAATTGTATGTGTATCATCCCCCATTCATCACTTCAGCTTTGATAGTGTATCCTAACTTTAGAGTTTTTGAGGAACACATTCTCCATCAATAAGAGGTGATAATTAGTTTGTAAGAGAATTTAGCAATATCACAAAATAGAATGAAGAAACAAGTAGATCAACACTGTAGTGAATAACATTTTGACATAGGTTATTGGGTATTTGTTCATTTACATCCACAAGTATGTATTTTAAGTAATTAAAAAAGAATAACAAGATATCACCTAAGTATTATGTCCCTTATCAGATCTTGCAAAAATTTGGTAGTGTGGCTTACAAATTGGAATTACCTCCATCCACTCACATACATTCGGTATTCCATGTATCTTACTTAAAGAAGGTAATTAGGCATAGAGTTTTCATTTAGACCAAGTTACCTAAATTAAATGAAAAATATCTATTGGATAGTTTTCATGATGATTTTATGTTGATGTCATGGAGGTTTCCAAGTGAGTGGATGAATTGCCTTGATAGTATATGTGACAATGACAAAGTGTGCAAAGTGCTTGTCATAGTATGCTTGAAGTATGATTGGTTGATCTTCTATTTTGGCATGGTTAGATATGTTCAAGTATTAGTATGGAATATTGATTATGTGCAAAAGGTCCCTAATATATTTACTAAGCTTTAAGTGCTTATGTGCATGAGTTGATTTTATCTAGTTGATTATTGTTGTCATCTACATATTTTGGGTCTAGTGGTAGAAAATTTGAGTAGGTTGTTTGATAATATCACCATTACCACATGGAAATGAGTTAAAGGGATTTTTTCATATAGTTGTGATCACATTAGTCCTTAGTTTTTATGCACCATATCTCAAGTCATACGATGAAGCACGGTTGAAGATATGAGGATGCAAAGTTGGCTACTTAGATAGAATTCACTATGTTACCATACTTAGACAAATTTGTAAAAGGGCTCAATCAAAGTTGAGTAAGCATGTTAATGAGTTCAACATTCACATGAGTGGAGGTATCAAGATAAAATGATCATATGAGGTTCATAATTTTTATACCCAATTTCTATGCACTAATTCTTAGATCATGTGACTAAACATGATAAAAAAATATGCAGATGCAAACTTGGGATACGTAGGTAGTTTGGCTATGTTTTCCCATACTTGGCCAAATTTACATGAGGTCAGAAAGATCCAAGTAAGCAATTTTATGGTGGCATATATTTCACATGTGGACATTTTAGGAAAAGGTGATCATATGGGTTTGTTCAATTTTGAGCCTAGTTTATTTGTACTAAATTTTAGATTATGAAATGAAGCACATCAAAAGATATGCATGAAAAATTTTGGCCTTCCAGGCAGTTCTAGGCATAATTGGCTCTATGGAAGAAAATTCTAAGTCAGCATGATGATGATGGCATAGCTCACACGTGTGTGGGTTCCAGGAGTAGATTGTTCTATGGATGGATTTTACTATGTGGGGAGATCATATGGTCTAAATTTGAGATCATGCATCAAATCACCAAAAAATATATTAAGGATCACATATCACTTCATTGATAGATTATAAGGGTCCCCATAGTCAATTTTGCATGAGGTAAAGATCAATCAAGTCTCAAAGAGATCAATGGAGTGTGTTTACTCCAAGATGTCAAGAAGTAGTGAGATGGTAAGAAGTGCACATTACTTAATGATTGAGAAAAGGTAAAGGTTAAATATTAATGGTGAGTGGGTATTTGTATAGATTGATTGAATGGTGAGAATTTCTAGTTAAAGACCTAGTTGATCTATAGAGATTGATGATGTGAGATGAGATCAAATTGAATAAGGTTGAATGTTTGATAATTTATGCCTATGTATTAAAGTTAAAAAAATATAAATGATGTGTAATTGATCTAAGTAGTGAGGACATGAGATACGAGCTTAGTGTTCAATATTTAACTATGACCATTATCATTTTAATATTCAAATTTAACAAGGGAAAAACTAGTGTCTTGGCTTGGGGCCATATCTTTTGATCTAGATAGAATTTACTCATTATACAAAAATAAAAGATGAAGAGGAATCCATGGCTCATCTAATGAACCTAATTTCAAGATTTGGAAGCATGTACATTCAAATATATTAAGGTTTTAAGTTGACTATGTGTTTTTGCTTGTTCTACAAGTAACCCGAGAATAGTAATTGAACCTATATAGTTATTGTTTTGATGTTTCATGGTGAATTAGCTATTGGGGAGTGTTTTAGACTCCATGAGGATGCTCTATGTGAATTTTTAAGGTTTTACCAACTTTATGTAGCATGAAAAATGGTTTCAAATGTGACTATGTGTATGTTCATAATGATTATGTGCACAGAATGTTGTTTAAGCTAATTGTACTTAAACATAAGGGTTATGTGTTGGTTTTTGGAACTTAAAGGGTACAAATATATCATATAGAATGGTTCCATGATTTTTATAGTGGTTATGTGTTCTTTTTTTGTATGATAAAGTGCTATAGGACTGAATGGTTTCACATGAGACCTATAAGGGCTACAAGGGCTTAATTGAAAGGTGTAGTTCGTTAAGGGTGACCAATAGATGCTAGGGCTGACCTATGATGTTTATATTAGCTATGTATTCATGTGAGATATTCCTTAATGGATAAATCATGACTAATGTCTGACCAAGTTGTTGATTATCAGGTATGCTCTATAAATAGTGGAACCAAAGATGAAGGTTTCTAGATTTAGGGTGAGAGACTTAGGAGAGATTTGAGAGAGGTTTATGTGTGTGAATTGGGGAGAAAATAAGGGTTAGAGTTACTTATGGATTATTTTATGAGAATATTAGATTTAGGACTATTTTTATGACATATTAGTCATAATTATGTTATCAAAATAGTGCTCTTGTTGTTTAACTATGAGCGAATGTGAAAAGTGATAATCAAAGGTCCATCATTAAGTGTTGAAGACATCAGTTCATAGGTGGATGTGTTTATAGGTGTTATTTCATTATATCAATTTATAAGGTAGTTTTAGTCCCCTTTCAAGGTGAAATTTCCTAAAATTTTGGTTGTTGTTGAAGCTCAGCTAGATAGGTATGGCAGCACCTTATGGGATTGTAGTCTCACTAAATAGGGATTATAGTTCTTTGATCAATTGTATTGGTATAAATTGGTTCTTGTTATTATAGGATAATATTCCAATTTTATATTCTAATGGTTTGTATTCCCTAAGATGGTTTCCCATGTATATCATGTGTTATGTGATTGATCTTGCATTGTCTCTCTTGCTCAATGCTATGAATGATGTGTATGATTCAAGAATGCGTGTGGTAACTAATTTAGTGTTTGTAAAGATCAGAATTGAAGTTAAATTATTTTGGATCACTAATTCAACCCCCCCTTCTTATTTATTGCACCTATAATAATTAGTATTAGAGTGGGTCCTTTGTAAGAATCTTAATATCTTGAAGGAGATTTTGAGTAGGTACAAAGATGGATAAATAGTTGAAGAAAGAGAATCAACAGTGGAATGTTGTGATAAATGCACTTGAAGAGTAGATATGTACTTTAAAAAATTATGCTAAAAATGATGATAAGGTTATCAATGAACTCAAGGATCAACTAGAAGATTCCAAGGCAAGTCTGAGTTTAAAAGAGGAAAGTTGTTCAAAAGAAAATGACATCATGTGTGATGAAGAAGTTTGCCATGATAGTGAATAAGAAGTTGATCTAGAAGCTGAGCTCATGGGTGCACTTGGTGAATTTAAAGAGCAAAAGAAGAAGAATCATAAGATGAGAAATATGATCAAAGGTCTTGAAGCACAAGTTAGCTCTCTTGAGGGAAGTTTAATAGAGCAAGAATGTAGAATAAAGGATGACATGGCTAAAGAAGGTAAGAGTGATAAGTAGACTATCCAATTTCTCAAAGGTTAGTTAATGGCTACAATTTTAAGTGTAAGAGCTAAAGAGGATGATAGTATTCAATTGGAAACCAAGCTAGGTTCATTGATGGTTGAGCATGAACTTGTTATATTCAAGTTTGATAAACTAAAAAAGAAGCATGAGAAGCCTAAGTATATCAAGGAGAATGCAACCTTTGAAAGCAATGCAAGATGTCTATTAGACAACCAAATGCTTCAAGGTATGCTAGTTTATTTTATGGTCATTGTTATATATGTAATATGTATTGTCATAGACCTAAGTAATATAGAATGTATTTAGTCAAGTATGGGCATTCACAAAGCTATGATAGAAGGAGTTTTTGGCCAAAAATTGATCACAGATCAAATCTACCAAAATGTATAAATGATGTTATTAGTTTTAATTGTCATAAGAGTTGACATATTGCTAGAGTCTATCCAAATAATGTTAAGAGGTCTTCAAGGTATGTCAAAGGATATAGAGCTCTTATAAGGTTTGAGAAAGGACAAACTTAGGTATGGAAACCAAAGATAATCATTGCCAATTCTTCTATTCATAAGGTTGATAAGAAAGTTACTCTAGAAGGTTATGTTGTAAATTAAGATAAGCTTAAGGATCAAGTAGGTAAGATGGTTGTAGAGAAAAAAAGAGTCAAACTTTTGTATGGAGACCTAAGGTAGTAAATACTAAGGAGAATAACTCTGTTGAGTCCAAGAGTCTTGATGGATTATTTTCCAAGGTGGAAAAGTGTGACAAACTTGGGAGAGATTTAAGAGAGACTTATGTGTTTGAATTAGGGAGTGAATGATGGGTAGATTATTTTATGGATGATTTAATGAGTAGATCAGTTTGAGGACTATTTGTATGACCTATTGGTCATAATTATGTTGGTAGAATAGTACTCTTATTTTTTGAGTATGAGAAAAGGTGAAGAGTGATAATCAGAGGTCCATCATCAAGTGTTAAAGAGATCAGTTCATAAGTGGATGTGTTAATAGGTGTTATTGTGGCAATTTAGCATCTAAGATGGTTGCAACCTACTTACAAGGTGACACTTGCTAAAATTATAGTTGTTGCATCTAAACTAAATAGGTGTGGCATCACCTTATGGGATTGTAATCTCACTAAATAGGGATTATAGTTCCTTGATTAGTTATAGCTAGTCTAAATTAGTTCTTATAGGATAGTAGTCCAATTATAGGTTTTAGTGGGTTTTATTCCCCACAAGGGTTTCTCATGTATGTCATGTGTTATGTGATTGATATTTCATTATCTATCATGCTCATTTCTATGAATGATGTTTCCCATGAATGCTTATGGTAATTAATTAAGTGTTTGTAAATATCAAAATTGAAGTTGGATTATTTGGGCTTTATGATTCACCCCCCCTCTCAATGATTTTACTTCTAATAATATCAATTCATTATATAGGTTGAAGATATACTTCATACGCACACTAAGAAACTATGGAATAGATCCATTAAGGAGTATTTGATCAAATAGAAGACCTATATTATGAAGATACAACATGGGAAAATGAATCATTCCTATAACAACATCCTAGTTTGATTCATCATTCAGGACAATGTTATTTTTAATGAGATGGACATGTTATTCCCTTAATATATAGTGCATATAGGGATATATGTGGCCAACTTTTGGCTTTCACACCTTAATATTATCTTGTTGCATTTATTTATGTTATTAGTATGGTCAACCTACAAAATAACCTTAGCTAAGTAGAGTATATATAGGAGGTAGTGGTTAGTCTTTTATCATCATATTGTGAATTATGTTCTTATTACATTATTGTGGAGGTTTCCCCCTTGAATTGGATCAGTCATAATATTCAAGTATTATACTCTTTTTCCAATTATTGGTGTGGATCTATTTATTCTAATCTTAATTCTATGATATATAATTCTATTTTTTTGAATCATCTAAGTAATTTCATTATGCATTCAATAATGTTAAATTGTTTTATCACTTTCAACTAATCTCCTATCATTGTACCAAATCACTCTTATCAATCAAAGTATGAGGGTAGAGTTTTCACCAGATTTAGTCACAATCAGAGAGTTGCACAATGATTCTACATTAGCAATGGGTAGGGAAGATCACCAAGCTAGGTTATATACCTTCTCACATTTTTCACCTAATTCTTCTCTAACTACATTTCTAACTCATTTAGATGAAGTTAGCTACATTTGGCATGAATGGTTTGGCCACCTCAACTAACACTACCTACAACAACTCAATAAGAATGATATGATTATAGGGTTACCTCATGTCTATTTATCTAAGGGTATTTGTGAGGTTTTCTCCCTTGGGAAACATTTAAAGATAAATTTTAAAAAGGAAAATCTTTGAGGGATTCACATGCATTAGAGTAGTACATGGGGATGTATCTGGTTCTTTTTCTATATTATCTTTTACAAGGGATAAGTATGTCCTTACCTTCATTAATGATTTCTTGAGATACATATAGGTTCACTTCCTTAGGTAGAAATCTAAAATTTTCAACAAGTTGTGAGACTTCAAATTTATTGTAGATAAATAATATTTTAAATGCATCAAAATTATTCAAATAGATAATGGGGGTGAGTATGTTAATAACAGGTTTGAGTAGTTTTTCACAATAGATAAAATTGATTTAAAGTAGATAGTTCCTCATGGTTCTTAATAAAATAGAGTTTTAGAATGAAATAATAAGTCTTTAAAAGAGATGTCTAACTATATTAGTCACTCTAAGTCACATCATAATATTGGGCTAAAATAATCAATTATTCTTGTTACATTCAAAATAGGGTTCTTCAAAAGATTTAAAAGGTATAACTCCCTTTGAATTTTGGCATAATAAGAAACTCACAGTTGAGAATTTTAGGGTTTTTAGATCTCTAACTATGGAACACATACATAAGAAGAAATTTAAGGCTATATAACCTCAAATTAATCCTTTCATATTTGTAGGTTATTTAGATGGTGTCAAGGGGTACCGCCTTCTTCATCTAACCACACATGAGTTTTTTATCGAGATAAGTGTTTAATGTCAGGAGAGTCTTATAGACTTAACACTTGACACTTATCTCACTTCATTAGACTCACTTAGATTTAATTTAGATGATTAAAATTATCTAAGCACATTCTATAGGTTTTGGAAACTTCTTCCAATTCTAATAGCAAGATTAGTGATGGGTAGTCATCTTCATACACATCTAGCCACACTTTAAAGGATGATGTTTCTCTACCTAACTCATCTACTTTTGGTCCTGTTTAAGATGTGTAGACATTGTAGATCACAAATTCATGGGTTGAGTATCCTTCAAATGACATGAAAACATGTTTAGAGTTATAGAGTGGTCCACATGCTTTCTATGCCTCTACCTTAGATTCATATAATTTTTAAAAGGAATCATGTACTACTAAGTAGGATTATATAATACATGAGGAATATAAATCCTTAATCATGAATCATGTTTGGGATTTGACACTTCTTCCTAAGGTAATAAATATAGTTCAATGTAGATAGATATATTAGACTAAGTATGCATTAGATGCATCTATTGATAGGTTCAAAGCATGGTTGGTCACCAAGGATTTCTCACAGGTGCCTAACATTGACTACATTGAGACCTTTGTACCAATCACCAAGATAAACTCCATCGTAGTCACACTTACTATTGTCTCAACTAATCATTGAAATGTTCATCATATAGACATAAAGAGTGCCTTTATTCATGGTGATATTGAGGAGGATATTTACATGGAGCAGCCTCCAAGATTTGTTGATGATTCTTACATTGTATTTAGACTCCATAAATCCATATATGGCCTCAAATATGCCCCTCAGGCTTGGTATACTAATATGTATTCCTTCCTTCTTTTAGTAAGATTCACTATATGTCATTTGGATATGAATGTCTACCTCTTGTGGTAGGATGATTTGTTCTTGATTCCGGTTCTTTATGTGATGATATTTTTATCACTGGTATCTTTTATTCATATTTTTTAGAATTGAAAAGGGATCTTTAGGATATGTTTTCCATGACAAAATTAGCTTTTTTACACTAATTCTTTGGGATTCAGATTTCTTAGTCTAACTTAGAGATTACTATTGCACAGCCTAAACATACTCTCACTATACTTACTTGGTTTTATATGGTTAATTGTAAGCCAACTTTGAACCCCTTTATATCTAGAGTTAAGCTTGAGGAAAATTTTAATTCACCTTTGGTTGATGTTACCTTGTTTTGACAAATTATTGATAGCCTTATCTACTTCACACATACTAGACCTAACATATCATATGTAGGGGGCTTAGTATCTAGATTTAAGTAGAAACTTCATGAGTTGCACTAGAAAGTAGATAAGATGATCTCACAGTACATTCATGACACACATATATTCGATATTCATTATAGATCTAGCACTAAAATTTATTTGATTGGCTATACTAACTTTAAACTTAGCTAGCAATATTCAAAATTTTAATTTCACTTTAGGTTATAATTTTTCCATTGGTTCAGGTCTAAATAGTTGGTCAAACAAGAAGTATAATGCTATTTTTTTATCATATATTTGGGTATAGTATAGGGGGATATCAATTTTACCATTGAATCCATCTAGATTTAGGGGATCCTCATAGAATTTAGTATCCAATTCAAACAGCATACCATCATCTATTATGATAGCCAAAGTACTATTCATATTTATAGAAAATCTAATTTAGCATCAATAAGATAAACACGTAGAGATTCACATGTTATTTATCATAAATCTCATTCATGGGGACATTATTGATCTGATTTATTACCAAATAATATATCAGATTGCATACATCTTCACCAATCCTTTCATGGAGATCAAGTATCTTCACTTGTGGGATCTTCTTAAGGTTTGGAATATTAAAACATCATCTTTTAGTGGGGCTTCTAACCTCTTATTTTATGTCTCTCTTTTGTGGGGACAGGTTGCTTAAAAAAATTCTTTTCTCTACTTTATGAGAGATTACTTTTTACATGGGTACTTCCTCGGGCCTAGTTTTTGGGACCCATTATTTTATACTTCCCACCTAGGCTATTCTTATGGGGAGTGTTATAATATGGTTTCATTTTTTCCCATATTTATT
The DNA here is from genome assembly GCA_037957365.1 of Torreya grandis. NCBI lineage: Eukaryota > Viridiplantae > Streptophyta > Pinopsida > Cupressales > Taxaceae > Torreya > Torreya grandis. Next base: position 1,354,623 of record JARHVA010004202.1, read on the forward strand.
TATTATGGTATTTTCACCTCACTTGAATTTTTATTACTTTCATCGATAAGCTTGCTTAGGTGTACTTGGAGTTACATTTTGATTGTATCAATATGAAGTAACTCCCTTGACTAGTTATTCTAGGTATGAGAGTTACAATTCTATTATTAGATCTTTGACTAAATTTCTTGAAGTAATCACTCATGTACTCCTAATTTTACATCTATCTTGATGAGTTATTATTAAATGGAATATTGGTATTAGTTCTTATCTTGTTTAAACAATATTCTCATGTATGTATTTTCATTTACTTATAGTTATTATTTTGTGTACTTATTTAATTTGTGCCTATTATAAACCTATGCATTCATTTGATCTAAAGATCCTGGCATCAAATTTGATATCATATTCAACATTAAGGTTCTAGTTCATATTAATAATTTCTTCATGAGAGGAAACTTTATGCTTCTTACTCCACTTAATAATTTTCCAGAAGGAGATTAATAATTTTGATTGATAGTATTTTATAAGATAGCTTTGTTTCCCTAAAAAATCTATTATTACATTCTTTCCAAATTCCCCATAGAATGTGTGGGAAGAAAATTAGCCATATTTTTCTATTTCCTATTTCAAAATTAGGGATTCCAGGCCATCCATGAATTTATTAATGAATAATTATGAACCCAATATAACTAAAATTTACACATAATTTATCCATATACCTTAACAACAAATGGGCATTCCATCATAATATGTTAAACAGATTCATCATCCTATTCACAAAGCAAACATTGATTAACCAACATCAAACCCATCTTACAAAGATTATCCAAAGTAAGAATCTTATTGTGGATAAATAATCAAAAAAGTGTTGATTTTGGGGATAAGGTCTTTATCCCAAACTTGTAACCATGGAATAAACTTAGCATTTGGAGGAATTAAAGAAGAGTAAATTGATTTGACATTATATTGACCATCCTTTAAATTTGATCAAATTAATTCATCTTCCTTAGTCAAATTTTTGACATGAACTAATACACCATTAACCCATAGTGTGTCTAGGGATATGTGTGGTTGACTTATGGCTTACATACCTTCATATTATCTTATTATATTTCTTAATGTTCTTAGTATGGTTAGCCTATGAAATAACCATGGATAAGTAGAGTATATATAGGAGGTATTGGTTGTTTGTTATCATCATATTATGAATTTTATTTTTATTACATTATTGTGGAGGTTTCCCCCTTGAAGTGGCTCGGTCATAATATCCAAAGATTTTGTTCTTTCACCTATTATTATGTTGGATCTACTTCTTTTGTTCTTAATTCTATTATATATAATTCTATTGTTCTTAATCATCTAAGTAATTTCATTACAAGTGGTATTAGAGCTTTGATTTTGGCAAGTTTATGTGGTGTAGTTTTCTTTTTTGGATCTGGCATCCTAAGCACTAGAAGGTTGAGAAACATAACTTGTGATCTAGGATGAATTGAATTTTTTCATCACCATAGTTTAGTTCATGAGTTTTTTTACAAAAAATAAAAAATTACAAGTAAAAAGAATGAGTGCATTATGTAAATTAGCATTCATTGACAACTTAAGTCATATTTTCAAGGTGTGGTCTAGAAAGATGACCTTGATATAGTTAAAAGAGACCTCATGGGGCTAAGAGGGGAACTAAATTTCTTTTGGTCTCAATTAAAACAAATCACTAGGAATTGGCCAACTTTTTAGCTTAGCAATTGTAAAATAACCCTCCACCACTCCAATTTGGTTCTCTTCTAAACATCACATTGCTAACCATGGTACAAATCTATTATTTCCAAAAGTGGACCTATGTAAGTTTGATAGATTACTCAAATTGAAAATTTATTTGATCTACATCAGACTCCCTTTTTACAAAAGGTGGTCATGGCCTCTTTGTAGAACCTGAGAAATTTATTTGGTCTCATTGGTTGTGTGCTCAAAAGAAAATGAAGGGTGTCCTAGTTTCATGGTTAGTATTTTCTAAGGAGTTACAGATCCACTATCACAATAATGTCTCTAAAAATAATTCATCTAACTATCCAAGTTATGCCAAATTAGAACTATAAAGGATTACATTCATCAATTCCAAAATATTTCCTTATACATGGTAGACATCACTAAGAAAAACTTGATTGAACTATTTTTGGGTTGTCTCAAAGATAACATCCAATTATAGGTTCACATGTTTCATCCTAGTAATGTATCTAAATTCATACTAAGGAAATGTTTAGATAAATAAAAAGAGTTGATCAAATGAAGAAATTTTAATATGTTCATGAATGCACCTTCTCAACACCATAATTTATGTACCCCACCTAATTGATAACTTAGCAAATTGAAAAAAATCATACAAAATGTTTGTGTTTTGGTTTCGATAGACAATATAGCAAAGGACATCGATGTGATGAAAATAAGTTGTTTTAAATTGAAGGTGTCAGTGATGAGGAAGATGATGATGAATATTTAGGGGTAGGTTTAGAATAACCCAAGGATAAATTTGAATATTCTCAACCTACTATTTCTTGTCATGCACTTTTAGTCATTAGTACTCCTCAAACTCTAATGGTGGTGGGTTTCATGAATAAATTGAAGATAATTATGTTAATTGACTCTGGGAGTACACATAACTTCATCAATAGTAAGTTGGCTACTCATTTGAATTGTTTCATTTACCCAACTCAATAATTTTAGGTCATGATTATAGATTATGGTACCATTAACTCTTATATAGAATACCATAACATTAAGCTTGTTATGGGAGACTACTTTTTAGACTCCTTATGTTTTTTATTCCCATGGGAGGAGTTAATATTATTTTGGGAATGTAGAGGCTCACCACCTTGGGAACTATTGAGATGAATTTCTAAGAACTATTTATGAGGTTCCATTCAAAAGGTAGGACCCTTAAATTATGTGGATTATAGGCTAAAACTCCATAATTAGTTAGTTCTCATAAGATGACGAAGATTATCAAAAAATTTGTTGATGGATTTTTGGCATGATTAATTTCTATAGAGGTTTAACAAATTGACGAGTTTACACATCCTAATTTGTAAAGGGTGCTAGATGAGCATTCTATTGTTTCTGGTGACATGCTAAAAGGAATTCCTCCAATCCATGCACATGATCATGCCATCAGGATCATTCTATAAAATACATCACCCAACATCAAACCCTATAGGTATACTTATGCCCAAAAGAGTGAAATTGAAAAGATGGTATTGGAGATGTTGGAGGTAGGAATCATCCAACACAATCAAATTTAATATTCCTCCCCTATGGTCATGGTGTATAATAAGGATGACACTTGGAGGATGTGGCCATACTATAGAGAAGTCAATAAGTACATCATCAAATATAAGTTTCCTATTATAGTAATTGATTATTTGCTAGATGATTACATAATTTTGTTTATTTTAATAAGTTAGACATTCATTTTTTTTAGCATCATATTCTAAACCATAATGAGTACTTATCTAAAACAAATTTTAGAACTCATTAAGACCATTATGAATTTATGGTCATGCCTTTTGGCCTCACAAATGCACCGTCTAAATATTAGAATTTGATTAATACTATTTTTAGGCCATTTTTGAGAAATTTTGTATTGGTGTTTTTTGATGATATCCTCATCTACATTAAAAATTGGGACAACCATTTAAATCATCTAAAACAAATACTTTCAATTTTGGAGCAACATTAGATTTATGCCAAACCTTCCAAATGTTCTTTTGGTGTCAAGAATTGGATTACTTGGTTCATATTGTTTCACATGGAGTGAAAGTTGATCCTAAAAATCTAAATGATGATGGAGTGGAAAGTTACCAAGACCCTCAAGAACCTTTAAGGTTTTTTAGGGCTAAGTAGTTACTATTACAAGTTTATCAAAAATTATGGTAGCATTTCAGCAAAACTCACCTCTTTTTTGAATAAGGACTCCTTTAAGTGGACTATGTATATAATGGAAAGTGAATTTGATCTACAAATCAATCCTAGATTAGAGAAGATAAATCAAACTAGCCTTTTCATTTGTTGGTACATTTAGACAATCAGGGTCATGAATAATATGGATTTAATAGACCTAATTAAGTGGTATTTTATAACATAATATCACTATAAAGGGTTCCAAATCCTCTAATAAAGCAATAACACATAGTAACCCTAGTTAGGCCCTATATTTTCTAAAGAAGTAAAGTAAATCTAATCTAGTAAACATAAAAGTAAACATGCAAAGAAGAACTCTATTAAATGAAATGTAAAATTAATCTTAAGCATTGAGAGATAAATACATTCATAAGCCAGTACATAAAACTCTATCTATTAATAAATAGGAAGAAAAGTTAAGAATACTTACCTTGAAGATGAACCCACTGAGCCTCAATCTCTTTCTTGGCCAATGGTGCTTTATAAGAGGTAGCTGTGGTTTTCAAGGATAATAAAGATATGTTAGATCTAGGCTAAAATATGGTGATTTGGGATAATAACATCATAACACATAATGTTGAGTTTAGTAAATTATAATAATAAGTAAATAAAATAAATGAAAGGATAGCATTGAAAAATACATACTTTTACTTACCTTAGTGTTATAGAGTATAAATTAAGTGAGAGATATGCAGAAGGTGTCAAATATAGAGAAAATTAGGCAACCCTATAAAATAAGCAAAAAATTGAAAGTTTTTACAAAATATACATGCAATATGTATAAAACTTCTCTATAACATCAGGATTCTAGAACATCTTTTAGTTTAAAAAAATAGCTAGTAGAAACAAAGTTATGGGAAAAAAATGGAATCTGATCATAAATAATTTTGAATAGTAAATATAAATAGGGTAAAAATTAATTAATTTTTAATTTTTACTATTCTAAGTAAATACTACTCTCAGAGACTTAGTTTAACTCAAAGAGTGACCATGGTTAGGAGATGACATGGAAGATGCCTAGGGATTGCAGCCAGTGCAACTCAAGTAAGTGATGCATTAATTTCAAATTTGTTTTTGGTAGTTTTTATTGAAATTAAGATAGATAAAAAATAATATATGTTAGATAAAAATTAGGTACTCAAAATTACCCTATCAAATTTTAAGGTAAACTAGGAACAAAGCAGTTTATTGGGTAGGAAAGAATCATACCAATAAATGCCTAAGGCATTTATGGTAAATGGTTGAAAATTCACCACAAATTTCAAATAGAGTCAGCCTTATCAACTCCTTTTGAAAAGGAGAGATTAAATAAGGTGGTTAAATATATAACATAGGGCTGACATAGTTGGTAAGAGGGGTGACAAGGCCAATTTAGTATCAAAAGGGTTGATTGTGTGAAAAGGGTGACAAATAGAAAATAAGAAGAAAATAGGAAGAATAGGTTGATGAAGTAGTTAATTTTAGTAATTTAATAATTTTAAGAATGTATTTTAATTATTTTTACATTGAATCTAATACATTATATGGTGTTTAACATTTTGTGTATGTGGTGGAGATTTTGGCACCTGGTAGAAGCATCTTGGCTACCATATTTATTAGAGTAGTTGTCATATGTTGACCAAGTGTGACTAGTTTCCTTAAGATTTAGACAAATCATGGAGATGTGGAGGATCCCTCTTAATTTTGATCTAGTCAACATGTTATTATGAGCATGAGAGAGATTGACCAACACTTTTTGATGGGTGGTGGAGGGGGATACCATAGAGGTGGACATCACATTAGAAGATGTCCATACTTTGCTTGGACTACCTGTTATTGGGAGTCCAATCATTTTTTATGTGTTAGAGGGCAAGGATGAGAGGAAATACCTATCCCTTTGGGTGACTAGATCAAATAGGATTTACCTTGGGTTATAGGTGAGCTTGATTGATGTATATATTTTGACCATTATAGATATCTATAAGGCCATTATAGGACATGTGATAGTGTATGTGTTATGTCATAAATGAGATGGGAAGGTATTATTGTATGTGTTAGTCTTATGTGATTTTATCCTAGATTAGGGTGATCTATATTATTTGGGTTATATCATCTAGTTATAGCTCATGCATGACATGTATGATATGCTAACTCGAGGGTAAAAGACCATGAGCCCCATGATTTTATTGAGTGATTAGATATATGATAGGTTTCTTATATATTAGTTATCTGGGTTGCCCCATGCAATGAATGACAGGCTACCTTGGGTAGTGATATGGTGATAGGATCATGCATTGCATGTTGTGCCTCATGCCCTAGCTTTGGAAACCATTACTTATGGATAGATAGTATGGTATCCCTATACTAAAATTATGGCTAACTAGCCAAATTGGGTTGATATTACTACTAGGTTATTGAGCATTCACATTATTAAATAATATACCTCATGGGTAGAGCCATATCTTATAGCTCATGTACTTGGATAATTAGGCTTACCACATCTCATATCTCCCCTAGTAGTTCCTAATTTTTAAGCATGACATGCTAGATAGCCTAGAGGTAGAAGGGGTGTAGGAATACCTATAGAGATACTAGTGATTAAGACTCGTCGAGCAAGACTATGGGTAGTTTAAGCATAGAAGTAAAGGTATGTTAGGCCTAAGATAGAGGATGTGATAGTATTATATGTAGAGGGTGAGGATGCAAGTGAGTTAGCTAAGAATCTATAGTAGAGATTATAGTGGTCATCATGAGTGCATAAGAGATGGAGGCACCATTAGATAGAGAGGATATGGGTGTTACAAGTCACACATGGAGATATCATGGTAGAGGTAGATGAGGAGAGGACCATGACATGCATGGGTGGTGACTTCAATATTTTTACTTTAATATAGGTATCCTATGAAGGAGGTGCTTAGTGGTTAGGTTGATAGGGAGACCATGGTTGGTGACACCAACATTGGTAAGAAATGCTTTAGGTTTTAAGTTTTTGATATAGATTACTAGTTGTATATTTTGTATGCACTTGGTATAAATAGATGGTTTTGGAGATATATGCATATGATATCTAATGTATATTTGGTTTTTATGTTTTACAAATATGTTTGGGGAGGAGTTTAGTTGGGGTGTCATAGTCTAAGGCACCCATCAAGATATTTTGGATGGGGTGATTGGGAATATTGATACTACTAATATTAATAACCATGTTATTATCTTCCCCATCATATGTTAATTGGTTTCAATTAGTTATATAGGCATCTAGGTAGCTAACGACATATGGGGATTACATATAGTTACTCAAATGATTAAGAGATGGGGAGGCATAAGCCTGACAAGTATTGGCATAGGAGCGAGTTACCCATATGGATATTACTATAGACATTGGATGTGTACAAGATTAGGTGGCCAATCTACAAGGATATGTTGATGGTTTTAGATCCTAAACTTCCTCTTTACAATGTAAAATTCATAGGGGTTAGTCATAGGCATCTATGGATAGTATGGCTTAGCCACAAGATATACATGATGGAGTATATCCTTAGATTTGTATTTATTGTATTTTGTATGTGTAGTATATTTTATTAGACTCATGTTATATATATGTATATTGACATGTCTTGATTTATGAGGTATAATGATGTTATTGATGGATGTATGAATGTATTTCCTTTCTAGAACATGTATTTTACTTTTATTATATATGTTATGGGAAATATTTGATGTATGTTTTATTTTCTATCATTATGTAACACACATGAATGGTTTAAAAAAATGCATATAATTTGGAAAAGTATAAATAATCATAAAATATAATACACACTATATCCCAATGGAAAATGTGTAAAACAAAAGATGAATAAATATTGTAAACCAAGATGGTAAAGTAAAAGGTAATAAATGTTTCAAACCATATATAGTTAAAATATTTCACCAAATTAAAATAAATATAATTCATACTATATCAAGTTGGAAAGTATGAAAAATGTTGTCATAAAGTGGAAAACATGTTACAAAAAATGGTATGAAAACAAACATTCAATAAAGTTAATCAATCAGACTAGATCAAGATGGGAAGTATGATAAATTTAATAAAATAGTTGTAAATATACATGCAATCAAAAAATAAGAAGATAAAGTGAAGTGTTTATAAAGTAAGCATAAAACATACTAAATCAAGATTAGAAGTATGTAAATCATAATGTAACACAAATTATCTCAAATTTGAAGCATGTAATATTATTATGACTTGGTCATAAAATTAGTTTTTATTGGAAAATTTTGTGAGGAATGCATGGTCTTACACTACAACTCACAAAGCGAACACCAATGAGGTGGATACAAATGTTAGAATAAATTAAAGGGATTTAATGCATTAATTTATAAGGATTAAAGGGAGTTAATGCATTAATTTATAAGGAATATTTGGTCTTATCCAAGTTCTTATATTTAAACTCACAAGGTGAAATGTAATAAATGGAAAAATAAGGAAATATTTTGTGAGGAATGCCTAGTCCTATCCAAGGTCTTATATTACAACTCACAAAGGGAAACCATAGGGGTATGATCATTTAACAAAATAATATTAATCAAGGGGGAATATTTGGATTTTTTTAATGAAATAGGGATTGTAAAAAATATGACATAATAATGTATAATAAAACCTTAGTAAACATGAGGCCTACTAGGTAAGAAGGAAAGACACTAAGAGTCTAGTGACCATCAAAATACAAAGGATACTTGCTCACAATAAACATAAAGTTATATATGAAAATAAGTGGAATATAAATATCAACTCATGAAATTTATATATATAAGTAAATTAAAATGGACCTACCTTCTCAAAACATGTTCTCCATTCCTTAGGACCCCTTAGTGAGTCATCAGTCTACTATGAAGATTGGGTATTTATGTGATAAATTAAGTAGCACTATAGTTTTTTTTAATTATCCTATTCTCCTACACAAATATACTAGACTACCATAACCCAATGGACCTCAGCTCTATCATGAGTCCAAATATGGAATTTGATCTATGATTAGAAATAGGGGATGTGTTATGAATCATGTCTTTTAGTGTGATTAAACTTTTGTATTTTCTTTTTTCCTTTTGGATTATTACCTTTTGTTTAAATGATTTGGCTTATAATTTTTTTATGGATTTTGTGATTCCTCATTAATACATATTTGGAATAACCAGCATGACTAATAAAAGTGGTACACATGAATGAGATTTATAATTTGATTATTGGAGACTAAGTAACCAGATATATGACTAACTAAACAACTTAGAATTACCTATGAACTAGTATGTAATCCCAAGTTTCAACCATATGTGTGTTTATTATGTGACAAAAAAATAATCAAAAAAGAGAGATCAAAAATATCGATGTATATAAATAATATAACGAGAAGTCATGTTTACAAACTGATCATATGGTAAAGATAAAATACTAAGGGAATGAGGGTTATATAACCAAGTCACAATAATAAATATCTTTATTTGAGTTTGAAAGTAACAAACAATCATAAAATATAATATAAATGAATCCATGTGAAATAATTGAAACAATAAGCATAAGAGAAACCTAAAGAGAATAAAACCATGTAAAATACATAAAGCATAATATAATGGTTCCTGTAAAAGAGATAAGTGAAATCATGTTTGACAAATAGTCAATAATATAGTATATATAAATGAATCACAAATCTCATCCAAATAATGTAATATAATAATAATTAATGTGAAATAACACAATGATATGTTCAAAAATACTAATATATCTAACCAAAAATATCACCCATAACATCTGACACATCCCTATATAGCTAAATCCTGACGTTAGTTAGAGTCTCATCAATATTCATGGAATTTTATGCAAAGACTTCCTTTTATATCATCTATATCAAAAAATTAGGTTTAGTATAATAATATTGATTCTCATGTGTTACCTCATATGTGGGATACTCAATATGAGGACTAGGTATCTCAATATTAAAGTTATTTATGGATCTATGTGAAACTAATGGAGAAGGAGGAGCCTTAGTTATCAAGTGACCTATAGTAGGAGGAATAAAAGATGTTATTTTAGACTATATTAAATCTCATAGATGATGTTGAATCACTCAACACATATTAGTATGATGGGTAGAACACTGATGCCAAAGATAATATACTTCTCCATATTTAGGTCTGTACTCTAGAAGTATCTTGGGATGTGGTATAGTCTTGTCTTTGGGTTAAGAAATGAATATTTACAATGTGTCAATGTAATACCTAAGCTTTATTTAATGATTATAGGAATGTTTATTTATTCCATGAAAGCAAAAAATACATCTATTAGTTGAAGTTGGAGGTCTACTAGTTGAAGTAGTAGAATAAGAATCCTGTTACTACTGATGTAAATGAAAATCCCTTGTCCAATAATAAAAAACTCTATTAATATTAAAATAAGTCTAATTTTATCATTTTGTTGGTAAGGGATAAATCTTAGGTAATGGTATAATACCATCACCAAGGAAGGGAGAAGCTAGAGTATAAACTAGACTAAAAATCATTTGTATGTATGGCTATGTAGTGGTTAGAGTGGCTAACATCTATGGAAGAAGCATACTATAAGGGTCATAATATTTTTCAAAATTTTAGGGTCTTATCATTTCATGATCCATGATCATACTCTTGAGAGTTTATATTGTGACTGGAGACATAATACATGAGCGTTCCATCTCTAATCTATGAATAATAGTGGAAAAAAACTAATATTAAGTATTATAAGAGGAGGAATAATAAAATAAGAATTAAAAGACTACAATAAATAAGAATGATAGATAATAACATCAAAAATTTTATCGTGAATAAATCTAGCAAATAATGTGTCATGTAAATAATAAATCTCATTATAATCAGGTGTATGTAAGTCGATAGTCCATGTGTGAACTATGTTATCTATCAAGTAAGCATGGTGAATGGAATGTATATTTTTTGTTAAATTAATTTATATTTCATCAAAATCTTGTTGTCATGATCAAGGTTGAAGATAAGGATAAAGCTGAGTGATGATGTTAGGGGAGAGATCATAATTTTTTATCTTTAGGCTTATCTCATCTGGTTCATCATCATCAAAATTGAAGAGGTTAGGTGGAATATTTATGATTAGTTTTAAATGACCATTATAATCTCTAGTGGATTTGATGGGATATTTAAGTGTTATAATTCTTGAAATGAAATGATAGGTAAGGGTTTAAGGTTGAGTATTTTAAATACACATCATTCTTGGAATTTTTCAAAATTTCAAGAATTCGTGTCCCCTTGAATCTTGTATATAGCACCATTATAAGGGAATTTAATGTATTGGTAGGTGGATGAAGAAATGGTCTAATGCAATGAGTCCAAGGTTGATAGAGTAGGATATCATGGGAAAATGGAAATTTAAATATCATTACTTTCACATGAATGATAACGTAAGGAATCATAATGGGAAGCAAAATATGACCTATAGGAGGCGTTTGTCTTATGTCATAACCTTGGCATGTATTGCATGTGGATTTAAATTTACATTTTAATTATCCAAGTGTCTTAATAAATTTAATGGAAGTAACATAAGTCCTAAGCCTTCATCAATTAAAGCACACTTAACTTGGATATCTCCTACTTGAATGCTAATGAAAAAAGTAAGATCATCCACATGAATCAATATCTCAACAAGAATCATAGAAGAGATAGGAAACTTGAGGGAGAGAGAATTTTCCACTATTTCATCAACATGGATGGACATATCTTCACATTATTTTAAGATGTCATCTTCAGATCTGGATAAGGTATATTCTTTCCCTATAGGTGGAGGATGAGGGAAGTTCACTTTGAACAATAATTGCATTACGTAATTATAATAGCAGGGAGAAGTTTACAAAGATATAAGAAGGTTATTTGAGATGGGAGATGGGAAAGTTCCATAATAATATCCCATTCATCATAACATGTGATAGGATTATTAGATAAAGGTGCATAATTTTGTAATAGATCCTTTGAATGGGGGTTAGATGTGCAATGAAACTTATGATTATAAGGTATGGTTAGTTTAGATTGGTTGAAAGTAGGTTGATTGACCTTAGGTGATGTGGTTCTAGTTTTAAGTGTTTCTTATGGTTGGGAATAAGAAATATTATTGGAAGTTTGAGGTACGTGTTCTTAAGGTATGGAAGCTAGGGAAAAAAGTAGAATTTATATCAATGGTATGAGATGTATGATTAATTTGTGTTGTTGGGTGTGTTTTTTGTATGTTTATTGGTTCCTCATGCCCCAATTATATGAGATGCAATAGGGAAGTATCTTTAATAATGTGAAATGTCAAAGAGGTATGATGGTTAGGTGTTAGGTTTGACTCAATATAGGCAACTAATATCCTCATATTAGTCATGTTGACCACTTTTTTATCATTAGTGTTAAGGTATATAAGACTTTAAATTTTATTTGAATTAGGGGTAGGTTGTTCAATTTTGTTTTTATGATTAGGAAGGGTATCCTTGTATATAGCTAAATAAGCATTAGCTTATTTTAAAGTTTTATTTTCATGATATTTAAGTGATATGTCATAATCTTGTTGACATTTGCATATAAGGTATTTGTGGTCAAAGTTGGGACCAAGGATAAATTCCATATAAAGATTTCATAATTGTCTACAAGTTTCAAGAGAATGGCCCCAACTTGCATGAAACCAACAAAATTTATTTCAATCATAACATGTCTTCATAGGATGAGTGGGGTCAAGATCTCATGGTAGAGGTATTAGAAGACATTTTTTAATTTCTACTAATGACAATGGTTTGTGCACATTAGTATGATTATTTTGAGAAAAAGTGGGAGTATTCTAAGAATTATTGTTAGGTGGAGGAACATGCCCCATTGTATTGTTTGAATCAATGTTTTGGATGATGTGTATGGTGTCATAAGTTTCAATAACACCATAATTAGTTGCATTATGGTTTTTGTTTTTTATAAGCATGTGAGTTCCCATTATGGGTTGGGGAGGTTCAAATTGATGTATGAGTAAATATTGGCATTTGGCTTGGTAAAGAGCCTCTTTTAGAGTTTTTAGAGAGAGAGTCCTAACATGATATTATATATTAGGGTGGAGATAATTAGCAAATAGGTGTAAGAATTTTTCATCCACCATATCATTCTTAGCTTTGTTAGATAAAGTTTTCCATCATTTGATGAAAAATTATGTCGTTTCAGTTTCTAGTTGTTTACAATTGATGAAGTGAGTTAAGTTATTTTTAGGAAGATCACTAGTTTTGAATTCTTGGACTAATGAATTGACCAAGTCTTCTAATCTAGTAATGAATTGCATTCTCAATCATTTATACTAGTCTAAAACATATTGTGAAAGTGTTTTAGATAAGAGTTTAGTGGCATTGAAAGTATTAAGCTTAACCTAATCTTTGTAAAGGTTTCCAAATGTTTTAAATACATAGTATGATATGTAGATCCATTATATGTTATGGAAAAAAAAGATATCTCGTATGTCAATCTTGGAAATGTGAGGTACTAAAGGTTCATTTTATAAATGTTTGATAGTTTTTTTTATAAGTAGAGGTTATGGTATGAGGTTACCATGTGAATCCATAGGGGGTGCATTAGGATTTTGCATTCCCCATTGAGAATTTTGGGGTTGGTTTTGGATATGTATTAGGTGACTTTAAATTTCAATCATTTAATTTTCATTAATATATTGAAATGTATGCATTTAGTTAGGAATTTGTAATAAAATTTTATTGGTTTGAACACTATTTTGGCTAGTGGAAGCAACATTTGATACATTAGTGTTATCTAATGTGTTAAGATCTTGAGACATACTATGAATGTGAGATGAGATAGTGGCATGCACTATAATAGTGGCATGATAAGAACTAGTAGCATGAGATGCACTAGTAGCATGGGTATGGGTGTCAATATTTTGAAGAGCCCCACTAAAGGTTAAACCTACTACATTTGTAGAAATAACTAGTATTGAGGTAGTAGAAGACATAAAATATGATATCATGGTGTGAGAAGGAGACATGATAGAGGGGAAAGGTGTAGATGAAAATAAATGGCTTACCCTAAATCCTTGGGAAAATATAGGTGAAGGTGTATGGGGTTCTCCTATATGAGGTCCCATCCTGAGGTTATGGATGACTGTAGGATACTTTCCTCTATGTTGAGGTTTTTTATTGATAAAAAAAATAATTTGAGATGTGTATTCAACATCACATTCATATTCTATCAAAAACAAGTGGTTAAGGGCCATGGAAGAGTAAGGAATTTTATAGTTGGTGGTGTGTGTGGAAATGTGGACATTGCTTTGATCTATGTTATGTGCCACAAGTTATGTTTTATGAAGCCTATTTGGATTAGTGAAACTCATGATATTTGTTTGATTTAATTGTGTATTATCATCAAACAATAAATTCATGATAAAGGAGGGAAGCTAAACACTTGTTAAAAATGAGGATATACTTGTATGATACTAGGTTGAACCATTCAACACTATTCTATAATAAAATAGGTAGGATAAGTTGTAAGAGACATAGATGAATAGGTTAACTATGTTCTACAGATGGTTAAACTAAAAAATTATAAAGACACATAATCAAACATGTTGCTTATGTGTTGAAGGTAAATAGAGAATGCAATCTATGAAAGACTTAGTTAAATAGAATTACTATGTTCTATAAGAAGGGAAAATAGATTAGCCTATGAGAGATTTTATTGAATAGAATGACTATGTCCTCTAGTAAAATTGTAGGAGAAATAGTTGAGTGGGTCAACTATGTTCAGAGGGTAAAGATAGGTTTTAATATTTATGACTATGGATGATCTAGTGTTAATTATCATATAAATTAAAATAAATACATAGGCAATTGGGTCAACTCATGTGATCTAGTTGTGGCACACATAACAAACCTTGTACCAACATTGGTCAATACAAGTTTTACAATACAACATATAATTGATAAATAAAAATTATTAAAAATAGAAATACTAATCCATGCAATCATTCCTACATGTTTTAAATTATAATTTTTAGAAATAAATGTGATATGGTGTTGACTTTAAAAATGAACTAGAAAGGTAAGCTATGGATGGTTTTAGGTTGTTAAATATAAAAGGGATATGTATTGGTGATGGTACTAGTTTGCTATTGGGTCCTAGTCCCTCACTTCATAACCCCATAATGATAAGGGTTTTGGGTGATTTGCCAATATATACCATCAAACATGTATTTATACTTAGCTAGAAAACTAAGTCAGCTTCCCCCTTGGTGATGAAATCCAATTAGGTATATTTTGGCTAGAATTTGTTTAATGCTTTTTGATATTTTATGGTTTGGAAGTATGTGAATAAAATAAAATGTAGTGTGACTAAATTGATAAGTTAAACCTTTTTATGTAGTCTATGTGTGTTACTTTAATCAAGAAAGTAAAAATATGAAATATGAATTTAATTACTAGCAATGTAAGTTAATTCCTTTGCTTGAAGAGTACAAGGTCAATCAGATCGACCAAGTATGTAAATAGTACAAAATAGAATCAATAAAGTTGATTCAATCTATTGAAGCAAGGGCTAAAGTAACATAGTAGAACAAATTTATTGAGTCTCCTGGGCAAGAAAAAATTATATAACTAAGTCAATATAGGTGACTTAGTTTACTATAGGGTTATAGTTTTATAAATTGAAACTATGAAAAATAAGACTAAAATGAAGGAAAATAAATGAATAAGTTGGTGATAATGAATATGATGATTTTAATAATTTTGAATTTGATTTTTTTATATTATGCCATCTAGATGAAAAAATTTAACATGTTAAAAGAGTGAACTAGGTTGACTGAGTCTAAAAACCTATACACAAAAAGTGAATTAATTTGAGTGGATTGATTTAATTACATGTAGTTGAATATGATGTGTACAAAACTAAGTAGAGTTTATGAGAATGAGTATGTGTTAAATATTCACTCAAAATTTTAGACTGAGTTGATAGATTTAATCTAGTGATGTAAAATGGTAATAAATAATAAATGAAAGTAGGAAATAAACCTACAAGGGTTAGTTCATATCAAGTTCACTAAACTATATATAAGGGAAAGTGAAGCAGATCTACAAATCAATCCTAGCTTGGAGAAGATAAATAAAACTATCCCTTCTACTTGTTGGTACATTTATACAATTAGGGTCATGACCAATATAGATTTTTTACACCTAACTAAAGGGTCTCTTACCACACAATATCTCTAGAGAGGGTTCCAAAACCTCTAGTCAAGCAATACCACACAATAACCCTAGTTAGGCTCTATGTTTTATAACAATGTAATAATAAAGTAAAATAAACCTAATCTAGTACTCACCAAAGCTTGTGCCATAAATGGGGGATAATAAACATAAAAGTAAACATGAAAATAATAAATCTACTCAAGTAAATGTAAAGGTTATCTTAATCATGGAGAGACGAATACATTCATAATCCAATATATGTAAATATATATAATAGTAATAAAAGAGGATCAAGAGTTAGGAATACTTACCTTGAAGATGAATCTGTCGAGCCTCAATCTCTCCCTTGGCCAATGGTGCTTTGAAAGAGGTTATTATGATTCATAGCGATAACAAAGTTAGGTTAGCTCTAGGATACAAGACTTCTCTTATGAATTCAAAATTCTTTTCCCATAAGATAAGAGTCTTCTCTCTAAATGAAGTTTCAAACCCTAAGAAATGACTCCTTAAGTAGAATGGTGGATAAGTAGATGCAAAAATTAATGATTCTCTATCTATCTCTTTCAAAATAGGGTAAAGGATGTGTTTATATAATTTGATATGAGTTTATAGAATAGGGTCAAACCATTTTACTATGTTTGAAGGATGGTAAAAAGAGGTTTTATCTTAGGTAGGGGCTATTTGAGGTAGTGAATTGCTTGGAGGAGTGTGTAACAGATGTGTCAAATATTAAGTTAATATATAAGATGGAAATGTGTTTATTTTAAGTGGTGGTATAGGGAACAACAATATTTCAAAGCACTAATGGTCTACCCACCCTTTTTTTGGTGCACCCTTTAAGGCATGCACTTAGAGAGATTAAGACTTGATGAGTTCTTGAAAGAGAGAAAGCATCATTAATTAATAAATTTTTAAAATATTATATCTATACAAACTTATTCAACTATCAAGGTGTTTGAATGGTTTAAAATGGTTATGTGCATAACTTTATTTTTGGATACTCTAGATTTTTTTATAAATCATTGTGGAGTGTGACACATCATGATATGACATGGGAGTTATACTCATACAAGAAGGTAGACCAATAGTATATTAAATTCTCCAGCTGAAGGGAAAAAATAGGATCAAACCAATATATTATAAATATATGATGGTTATTCTACATGCAGCCAAACAATGGAGACCTTATCTAATGGTTGATCACTTTTAGGTAAAGATTGATCATGATAGCCTCAAATAGTTTTTGGAACAATAATTGTAATATGAATAATTAAAAAATAGATTACTAAAATGTTATGATATGATTTTTAAATATTCTATAATAAATTAAAATATAATGTGGGGGTAGATTCACTATCCTAGAGGTATGAATCAGTTTAGGCATTATTATGTGCAATGACATTTGGCAGGTAGATTGGCTAGAGGAAGCAAGATCAGAATGGGAGAATGGTAGTGCTACCCATAATTTGATTAATAATATTCAATAGGGTTTTGTTGGAGCTAAAAATTTACATGGAATGGGAATGAATTATGGTATGAAGACATATTATACCATTGTAAGCATTCTCTCCTCAAAAATAAAATCCTTCAAGAACTTTATACATCTCAACTATGAGGTCACTTGAGATTTTTGAAAACATATCATAGAATCAAGTAAGATTTTTTTTGTAAAGGATTCAAGGGGGATGTACATAAATATGTGGTTGAATGTATGATATTTCAATAGAAAAAAAGGTAAAACCATTAAAATCCTATGTCTTTTATAGACTTTATCCATCCCTCACCAGTGATGGGAGGAGGTTTCCATGGATTTCATTACTAGGTTACCATAGTCTAAGGATAAAAATGTTATCATGGTAGTTATGGATTGACTCACCAAGTATGTTCATTTTCTTTATTATCACAGTCATTTTTTGTTAATATAGTAGCTTCTACTTTTCTCAATATAATTCATGAATTGCATGGTACTCCAAAGATCATTGTAACTGACTGAGATCCCATATTTACTAGTAATTTTTAGACTAAGTTATTTGGATGTTTGGGCACCTACTTGACTCATATCTCATCCTATAATCCTCAATCTGATGGATAAATAGAAGTAGTCAACAAATTTCTAGAAGGATAACTTCATTGTTTTATTTTTGACAAACAAGACAAATGGGTTCATTGGTCGCCTCTTATCAAATGGAGGTATAACACTTCTTTTCACACTTATTCTAAAACATCTCATTTTATGGAATTATATGGGTATCAAACCCCATCCATCACTTCCTCCTTTATGTTGCATCTCAAGATTTTAGCTATTAAGGAACACATTCACCATCAATAGGAGGTACTAGTGAGTTTGTGAGGGAATTTAGCAATGGCAAAAAATAAGATGCAAAAACTAGTAGATCAACACTATAGTGAGAGGCATTTTGACATAGGTGATTGGGTCTTTGTTCATTTTTAACCATATAAGTATATGCCTCTAAATTAATATAAAAAATATAAAAATTTATCACCTAAGTATTATGGCTCTTATTATATCTTGAAGAAAACTGGTAATGTGGCTTACAAACTAGAATTAATTCCATCCACTTGTATACATATAGTTTTCCATGTATCTTAATTGAAGAAGGTTATTAGACATAGAGTTTCCACTCATATTGAGTTACCAAATTTGGATGAATAAGGTTGAGTCATTCTAGAGCTTGAAGAGGTCATTCCCATGTAGACTAAGTAATTACAAACTAGAGAGATTAAGGAGTATTTGATCAAATGAAAGAACCTACATTTTAAATATGTAACATGGGAGGATTGAAGTGTTCCTATAGAAACATCCTAGCTTGATTCAAAATTGAAGACAACATTGTTCAAATTTGAAGGGTATGATACACCCTTAACCTATAGTGCATTTAGAAATATGTATGACTGAATTGTGGCATACATACCTTCATATTATCTTATAATATTTCTCAATGTTATTAGTATGGTCAGCCTATGGAATAACCATGGCTAATTAGAGTATATATAGAAGGTAGTGTTTAGTATTTTGTCATCATATTTTGAATTATATTCTTATTTGTGGACTAGAGAGGTTAAGGAGTATTTGATCAAATGGAATAACTTGTATTCTAAATATGTAACATGGAAGGATGAAGTGTTCTTACAAAAACATTCTAGTTTGATTCAATGTTGAGGAAAACATTGTTTTGAATTAAAAGGGCATGCTAAACCCCTAACATATAGTGTGTCTAGGGATATGTGTGGCTTAATTGTGGCTTATATAGATTCATATTATCTTATTGTATTTCTTAATGATATTAGTATGGTCAATCTATGGAATAACCATGGCTAAGTAGAATATATATAAGAGGTAGTGGTTAGTCATTTATCATCATATTTTTAATTATATTTTTATTATATTATTGTGGAGGTTACCCCCTAGAAGTGGTTCAATCATAATATTCATGTATTATGCTCTTTAATCAATTATTATTGTGGATTTTCTTATTTTGCTCTTAATTTTGTGATATATAATTCTATTATTATGAATCATCTAAATAGTTTCATTACATGAACACCTCTTCAAATAATATTTAGATAAAAGATAATACTCCTAACTTCATCATCAGCATTTTCTACCATTTTAAATATGAATATAATCTACAAATTTAAAACGAATAAGTCTTTAAACTTGGAGGCTAATATGTTTTCATGGCTCCAAATTAATCAATGATTGATCTAAAATCCAATAATCCTCCCAAAATATGATATTGAAACCATTCCCTAGCTTCCATTTGCAGCCATTGATAATGATTTATTTGTTCTTAACAAAGAAATTCTAGATGGAATAACCTCTTATTAAATAATCTTCACTTAGGAGGCATTAACATTTTATTATTTAAATACTTAGCCCTAAAGATATTAATCCATAAATATAGATCCTTTATAAATATCTAGCATATTTTGGAAACCATCACTTTATTCATCCATTTAAAACTCTATAAACTAGGCCCTCCATTCTATTTGGGAAGATAAACCTTATCCCAAGACACCAATATAAATCTTTGTTTGTCTACAATCCTTAACCATAAAAATATTTTCTAAATTGTTTCAAATTTTTCTTGAACAACTTTTGGCATTTTGAAGAGAGTCATTAAATATACATGGACACTTTTAAGAATACTTCTGATTAACAAAATTTTACCTACTTTTGAATGTTAGAAAAGGTGAACAAACATTCCAACCCAATATTTAGCAGTGTTGACAAAAAAAAAAATCACATAATGAAGCTATAAATAAATTATTAAAAATGAAATCAAATCAAATGTTATTCATAAATAAGATGCTAGTACAAATAAAAGCCCTTGTATAAGTAGGCAAGGCAAAACACATAACTAGCCTAACTGACCAATGTCAGAAAAATATCTCACATATGACAAACTCACTCAAATGATGAAATAGCTAGCTAATACACTATAAAATATGATAAATACATGAAATATATACTCTAACACCCCCCTCAAGTGAAGCTAGGGGCTAACAATAACCAAAAATGAAATATTGACATATCTACAGTATGAGTCTCAACAACTAGGCTGAATAAGGTACTCGTGTACAATATCTATCCATGAAATGAATAAAGAAGATTTCCTCATGAACACCCTCCAAGGATAATTTATGAAACCCCAATTCCATGGAACTCAAGGAAATAAGGTGATGCAAAAGACTTCATGAAGATGTCTGCAGCCTGATGCTAAGTAAGAATTTACTCCAATTTAAGAACTCCATCCTAAATGTTTTAATGAATGAATTTAATGTGTATCTCAATGTGCTTGGTTTAATTATTTTCAACTAGATTGCAAGATATGTAAATTGCATACTATTTGTGACACCAAAGTATAGTGGGTAAATCTTACATGAAACAAACTCTATCAATAACTAACGAAGCCAAAGAACCTATTGACTCACTATAACTACTACCCTATACTCAACCACTATAAATTAAAGTGTAATAGCCTAATTATTCTTGCACAACCAAGTAATAGGTGAAGAACCAAGACAAAATATCTAGCTAAAAGTGGAATTCCCATCATTACGATAACCTTCCCAATATGAATCATTATATCAAACCAATTGATTAGAACCCTTGGTATAATGTAATCTAAAATGAGTAGTGCCTCAAAAATATCATAAAATCCTTTTGGTAACTTAATAATGGCTATCATGAGATGCATGCAAAAACCTAGATATATTCCCAACTATAAATTAAATGTTGGAGTGAGTATGGATCACATGCATAAGACTCCAAACCATCTACTAATACAATGTAGGATAAAGTGGTAGTTAGAGTCACTTCAGATTGAAAAGGAGAAGGATTTATCTTACAATAAATGATGCCAAAATGTTGAATAATATTAAAGGTATACTAATACTGACTCAAATAAATCCATATATCTAACTATGAAATTTGTAAACCAAGGGAGAAATGCAAAAGACGAAGATCTATCATATCAAATTATGTTGAAAGTGTTTGTTTAATAGTCTAAATCTAAGATGAGGAGCTGCTTGTGAGAAGCAGATCATCAACATAAAAGACCAGTATAAAATGTCCTCTGATAATATGATAAATATACACTATGGGATCAAAGTGATAGTGAAAAAATCTAGTGGAGATAATAAATGATTCCATATTCTCATACCAAGCCCAAAGGACTTTTTTTAGACCATAAGGAGACCTCCTAAGTTGATAAATAAGAGAAAAATCATGAACAAACCTAGTAGGCTACTCCATATATTTTTTTTCCATGTAAGTCTCACAAAAAAGTACTCTTAATGTCCATCTGATACATTAGCAAACCCTATGATGTATTAAGATAAATTCCAAGGTGAATAGAATACATCTTGGAAATAGTCACAAAGGTCTTAGAGTAGTCAATACCTTTAACCTGAAAGAACCCCTTTGTAACAAGACGTGTCTTATATTTATCAATAGACCCATCAAATAAATACTTGGTGTGGTAAATCCACTTGCACCTAAACAGCTTTATTCCCTTAGGAAGAGTGACCAAATCCCAAGTATGATTCTTCATCAATGAATAATACTCATATGTCATCACATTATCCCACTCGTATATCCCATGAGATTCTAAAAAATATTGTGGATCCCCAGAGAATGTCTGACATAAAATTCTAGTACCCTTAGAATGTACATGATGATGTCAAGTACGTGGAAGATCCTGTATGATATATACTGCATTTAAAACTATAGTATGATCCCACCTAGGCATAGTGGTAACATCAATGTGAATAAGATCTTCATCATCTATAACCTCCTCATTAATCTCTTGAACTAGCTCCTCAAATAATGAATCCTTGAGAGGAGTTGATGAATCACAAAAATAAGAATAATAAGGCATGGAAGAAGATGAAGAGGCATGAGATGTGAAATGCTCATCAAAATTTACATGTGTTTAAAAGTGAACATCATGAGTATCAAGTTATAAAAGATGATAAGCTCTCATGTCCTCATAATACTCTACAAAAACCAAAGGTTTGATCCTCTTATCCAATGCTTTCATTTTATTCTTTGGTACAAACACCCAAGCAAGTCTCCTAAAGAATCATAAAAATGAGACATCAAGATTGATTCTAGACGCCTCCTCTAGATTCATATGCTCAAGTACTCTATATGGTGTGTGGTTATGAATGTAGTCCATACATTTAACTGCCTCTACATAATAGATAGTAGGTAAATCCCATGAATGCATCATGTAGTTAGCCATGTCCTTCAAATTTTGGTCCTTCCATTCTGCTAATCCATTTTATTTTGGAGTATATGCAATATAATTTTGGTGAACAATACCATGGGCTGCCAAAAAATCAAAGAACTCTCAACTAAAGTACTCCCCCCCATTATTTATATGAATATTCTTAATGCAACTTGAAGACTATTTCTTGAACAAAGCCTTACAGACTTTGAAGTGATCAAATACATCAATCTTTTACTTAAGTAAATAAAACCAAGTATGCCTCAATAAATTATCAATAAAATTAAGTGCATACTTAGCTCCATTAAAAGGAGTAAGAAAGACCATCACATCACTATGTATAATTTCAATTGGTGAAGAAGCTCTCATGGACATACCCTTAAGAAATGGATCTTGGTGTTTTTTCCCTAATGCACAACTAGGGTAAACTCCATCAAGACATAAAAATATAGAAAGACCCTCTCCTATACTATGAGTACCCAACTCCTTTAAATATTTATAGTTTAAGTATCTAAATATCTCATGCCAAATCTAACTCTCAAAATATGCATGAGAAACTAAACCATCCTTATATGAGGAGTAACATCAAAACCTTCAAAATAATAGAGTCAATAACTATGATCAACAATACCCTATGAAATATGTTTGTGTGGCTCTAACAAAGCTCAAACTTTAGCACCCTGTGGTGTGAAAGTCATTGTCTTACCCTGACTAGAATGGCAAATCTAATAAACTAAAAGTAGATTAGTGGTGATGTTTGAAACATATTATTCATCATTGATTTGGCCACCATCTAATTGCATGTCACCTTTCCCATTAATATAAATAAAGGAAGAATATACAACCTCAATGTTGGAAGTAGAAATCAAACCAAGAGATATAAAGGACTCATTAGAATAAGTCATAAGGTGTGAAGCACCAAAATATAGAACCCAACTATCTTAAATAGGTGATTGTGATCTCTAGACATATATTTTAAGCAAAAAAATACAACTTAATAAGGAAAATAATGAATTATCATTTGTGTTTGAGAAAATAAAGTTATATTTTTTATTATTGGTCACTTAGCAAGTGGATAAAGAATTTTAAAAACTCCCAACAATCTCATTAAGCACAAACCTATATAGTTTGACCTTTGACACTTTGCCAAAGAAGAAGGGATGCCATCACCACTTCTAACACATTAGTAGCAAATTCTTCAAAAAGTCTCTTCCACAACTAATTCAATTCCTATTTTTGTAAGTAATTAAAACCAATGTAGGAGATAAGAAAAGAATAATTTCCAATGTAAAAGACAAGAAAGGAATAATTAAAAAGGATGTTCAGTAGAAGACTGGGTGAAAATGGTGAAAACAATGCATTTTTGAATAAAAAGCATAGGTCTAAAGAACAAAACATAGGTCTAAAGAATAAAACATAGGTATGATCCCTCTATTTCTAATGTGTTTCCTCCTACTTTCCTCCAACACCCTTCCTCCAATGCCTCCTCTTAGTAGATTCTAAGAACAAAACACATAAGTAAAAAGGTATGTGGCACTTGGAAATAGAAAAAACTCCACCCACGCCTATCTCAAGTAACATTATGCTTCATGCTACCATAATATGCTTCAACACCTACCTCTATTGATCCAAAACCTAAGTAGGATGACACCACTCTTGCAGGTTTTGAAACTAAGCTAAAAGAATGCAGATCTAAAATAAAAAAAAGTTTCCTCCAATACCTAGCTTAAAAAACCATTGTACTACAAGATGCTTCAACACCTCTTGCTAGAAAAATCCAATGCTCCACATTGCCCAAATAAGGATGCCTCTCTTGATAATAGAAAATAAAATGTTGAATCTTTAAAAAGTCTTGAAAAATGATGCCAATATCTCCTCTTTAATGTCCTCTCCACCAAACCCCAACACCTTTCACTCTTCTTTCACACATGCTTAGAATAAAGAAGCAATGTCTCTCACTCGAAGAGGAAAAATAGTCACTTTATTCAAAACTTCAATAACACATGAATCTACCTCTGTAGAAAATAATGTTGATCTCCACAAAGAGGCAACACTTCTACCAAGAGAATTCCCTAGATCATTAATTACCCCAAATAAGGAATAAAATATTGAGGATAATGAATAGTAAGAGGAAAACTATCTATAAAATTGTAGAAATGCATATGGTTGTAATACTCAAGGTTCTAGTACCATGTTAGGAAAGGTGAACAAGCATTCGAACCCAAGATTCAAAAGTGTTGACAAAAAAAACATTACATAATGAAGTTTTAAACAAATGATTGAAAATCAAATCAAATGAAGTGTTAATCAGAAATAAGATGCTAGTACAAAGGAAATCCTTAACATAAGTAGGCAAGACAAAACATAGAACTAGCCTAACTAACCGATGTGGGATAAATCTTCACATAAGATATAATCACAAAAGGATGAAATAAATAACCAATACACTAGTAAACATGAGAA
>JARHVA010004202.1:1387500-1422500 GCA_037957365.1 Torreya grandis
TTAGTTACTATCTATTTATATATATATCTATCTATCTAATTAGATATGTAACTAGTTATATATAATTTTATATATATATATATATATATATATATATATATATAAAGCAATTTTAAAAGATATTTTTTATTTACATCTTTTCTTTAATAGTCTAATTGATGTAATCTTGCCTTATTGACTAGTTTTTAATGATTTAATAAAATGTAGATGATATTTTGTGATTATGTATCACCTCAATCTTGTACACTTGGAAAACTTAGAACTTTCTTATTCATCTTAGTTCTACACTCTCCTTAATTTTGCAACCCTTGTAGTTACTTAATCTTGTGCCCCTTATCCTATCTCTTAGTTTGACTAATATTATATTGATGACATAGACATTTTATCTTACCTAGAATAATTAAAATGTACTTATCTTACACCTATACAAATTTTGATCTTATACCTATTTTTCTACTCCTTGAACACTAATGTTTGGGACATACAATAACATCTACATTACTATCATGCCCTAACGCAAGTGTCAAACCCCCTAAATTCATCTAATTTGAAAATGAAACGTATCCGAAAGTCAGCCTAAGTGCTTTATATCAGGTTATTACTCAAAAAGGATGGTATAAATACAATATCAACCCTCGTTCATTCATCACTTAACTAACACCTAAGAATACCAATAAAAATACCAAATAACATTCAAATTGCATTCAATTAATCAAAGCTTTCCTATTTATTCCCATTTAAAAACTAGTCATAAGGAATACACATCTATAGGTTTGAAGTACTAAAGGAGCAGCCCAAGAGCTCAATTTTCCAAGGTACAAGCTAGGTCATTGTTATACTTTCTTTACACATATTGCATGATTCACAAACAATCTAACACATAGAGGAGAACTACATTAGTTTGAGGTCCTCTTCAAAGTATTGTTATGTAGGTAGCATATTTTGATAGTGGGTTCATTGGGGTTAGCTTGACATTGTATGCACACTAACCCATTTTTTCTCAAGGTTACATTAAACATGGAAAGCTAAGATTTTTCCATTTCACAAGGAGAAATAGTCCATGACCTAGATTTTAATGCACTAGAGCAAAGGTGAATCAAAACCTAGAAGCATCTAGGTGGTTTCATCCTATTATTCTAGACATTTATAGATGACACTATCATCAAACTTAGATATACAACCATACATGGTTGACATGACTATCCAAGTAGCTAGAGTACCATATTCAAAATATAATAATGATTCCAAAACTATCTTCCCACCTAATTTTAGCCTATTCCATATCCAAAACTATATTAGCATTATTATAATATAAGTACTCTCTTATTTATTATTTCTATATCTAGACTAGTTATACTTTATATATTTAAACTATCTTTGCATAATAAATTTAGTGTATGCTTATATCTAAGTTTAATATCTAATTGGCTTATTATATATCTAATTATTACCCTTGTGTCATTTCATTTATATATTTTTAAATTTGAGATTAAATTGAAATACATATTACAACATTTAATTTTAGGATTAAATATTTGGTGAACCCGATCTTTGTATATCAAACCCTAGGATAAATTAGAGTTTTTATATTGTTGTACTTTATTATAAATTTTTTTTAAAAAAAAATTATTTTGTGAAGAAATAGAAATATTAGTGCAAAAACTTGAATCTAAATGGAATATCAAGAGGAATTTATTACTCATCTCAATTATAACAAGGTATTAATAGATACATTTTTGTATGTTACAAGCGATGAAATAAGTAAAGAAGATAAAACCAAGGCTACCTCATCTAGTAATGGTAAATCCTTAGAAGATACTATAACTCACTCCATGATTATAAATCCACCTACATATAATGGTGGCACTAATTGTGTGTTTAAAACTTTGTTTTCTAAAACTACTATTGATACATTTATTATAGACGTACCCATTGTTTCAACATAAATACCACTTTCAATGAACCCTTCAAAACATGTATTCATTCCCTTTGGTGAATACTAAAATTGTTATTATAGCTCCCACTATGCCTACAATTCAATAATTCAAGGTCAAATTATAAAAACTTTGAAAGACAAGATTACAAACAATAAAAAAGAACTTTAAAATATCCTCATGTTAGAGATTCGCAAGATGTGTTGCATAATCCTCTTGCAATTGAAATCTCTTTGCACCCTTTTCCAACTAGATTTTTTTCACCTAATTTCACATTTTATGATGGAAATGTTGATCCTAAACAACATATTTGAACCTTCTATGTGATATGTCTTGACTTTGCTTCCAATTAACTTTTGACCAAATTATTCCCAAGATATCTCAAGGACTATGCTTTTAGGTGGTTCTATGTCTACCTCTCCAATTCATAAAAGAATTCAAACCTCTTTTAGACCATTTTTTAGCACACTTTTCCATTAATATTTTTTAAAAGTTTTTATGTGCCCAATTTTCCAAAATCAAACAATGAACCAATGAACTTGTCAATGAATATATCTTGAGATATAAGACAATGCTAGCCAAAATGACCAATCATATGGTAGACAGAAAATTACAAGACATTTTCAAGCAAAGTTTAGTTATTCCTTTACATGAGTCCATTGTCTTTAATAAATTTCAATCTTTCAATGACTTATGCGATGTTGTATGGGATTGTGAAATGAATATTATATCTTTGAATAAGCTAAAGTATATAGCAAACACACCAGCTACATCTAAATCTAGTATAAAAATTGTAATTAAACCAAGTTATAATGTAAAACCTCCAAAACCTAAAAAGGAAACAACCACCATGATTAACACAGTTGTGCAATAGCCTAATTAGCTTGTCTTATCTAATACACCAAGGAGACAATTTACACATTTACTTGAGTCCCCAGCTTTATTACTCCCATAATTACTAGAGTGTCAACTTATATCTCTCCCTCATCTTATTTATTTTGATATGAGTCAACCTCTATCCAAAGGTTATGATGTGAATGTTTATTGTGATTATCATCAAGGACCAATAAATTTTATGAGTAGATGTTTTACCTTGTAACACAAGATCCAAGATTTTATTTGAGGATCCTTCAAAGGGATCAAGTTCACAACCTAGAGATCACCATAAACATAAAATATTTAAAAATAATTTGCAATACCATTTTAAAAAGGAACCAGAAGTCCAAATGTCATATAATACACATCCTCCTCCATCCCATTATACGCACCCACTAGATGGGATTGTTGGTACTTACATGCGACATATACCTCCTATGGTTTAGATACCTTATATTTCCTTTGATGATTATGAAATTAATGATGATGACTCTAATATTAATTCCCTATTAATTCTAGCATACCTTGATAAACACCCCATACATAATGTTATCATTGATAATGGTGAAACTGAAAATGTTTGCACCATGACATTACTTATGCATTTGGGTTATACATCATGATTGAAACCCCTCTACCAAATTAGTTAGAGTATATGATAGGACCTCCTATAATGTTCCTGGTGAGATTGACTTGCCTTTATAGGTTGGTCCTACACATGTGGTTACTAATTTTTTAGCTATCCCTTACACAATAATATTTGATATGTTATTAAAAAGACTTGGATACACACTCTTCAATCAGTACCTTATATATATAGTGCATGGATATGTCAAATAAATTAATTCTAATTACATAATTACAACTTCTATAATTCTATATGAGAATCTTATTAAACATAAGAAATTTATACTTAGACAACTAGTTATCAAGCCTACTAAAGTTAATCCACAACAAAAGGGTAAGTAACAAGCAATCTCATTTACTAGGTGGTTGGTAATTAAGAGACCATTACATCAGAGACATACAGTTGATTCCATAGAAAACCAATCTTCTACTATAAACCATGTTCAAATATTTAGAGCACCTACACATGTTCCTCTTATTTTTAATCCAAAGAAACAAATAATCATTCAATGATGGGTTAAAAAACCCTTCTCTGATTACTCCTATTATTACTTCACAATCATAAAGTCTTATTTTACATATGCAGCGTACCATCAATACCAAAATGACAAATATTACACCTATATATTCTCCTTGGATGTGTATATGAGGTATTACACCATATTTATAATGAGGACATATATATTACCATCATTTGGATGACATCATAGGATGATCTTTCCTAACTCCACAAATACCAAAACACTTTTGGCACTTACATGTTCTATTTGCTCCTTGGCATCCATAGGTTATTTCCATATTAATGAATTGCATACTAAGTTAATCCTACATACACATATATGTCACACTTCTACATTGGTTGTGATACAAGTATACATAGATATTTGATACACTCATATTTTGGATGTTGGGATTTCCTTTTACTCATGTCATATCGACATTAGGGGCATCTGCTTCTTTGATATTAATACACACATGTTATATTATTTGATGATCACTTTACACTATCATGTTTGATCTGATATATGTATTTACACATGCCTATTATCCATTATTATATCTTATATAGGGTAATTCATATGTTATACACTCGACATACTTTTCCAACACATTGGATCCATGGGCCACTATGACATGTTTATGTTGGTTGCTTATGTTTTACTTTATGCACTTCCTTGAGTGTCTTGTCTTGCTTATTCGAGCATTTGAATATGTTCCTTTCCTTGTGGCCCCCATGCCTATGTATTATTTATTTGATGTTTACATCATGTCATTATTTGTGGTATGGATATTTGAATATGTCATTATTGCTTTCATGGACATTGAAATAAGTCATGTCCCTTCGATTGTGTAGCATTTGAACATGCCCCTTATTTGCGGTCTCTTTGGACAATTTCGTGTTGATTTGATTTTGAGTGATCTTGTGTGTGTGTTTATTTTTTTGTTGAGCTTACATATTATTACTATTTAGATGTTGACATGGTATTTATCATACATATTAGGCATACATGTGATCATATTAATTCTATTTGCTTCACTGATACATTTACCTATACGTGTTCCTTATATATGCTACATGGTTGCATTCACATATTATATAGTTGTTTGATCCTTTTGAGGTGAGGTAACCACCTATTATTATCTTTACCTCACCTCAAATGAGGGGAATGTTAATGGGGGCATGCTTTGGAATCATGTTCTTCACACTTGGTACAATTCTTAGATTTAGTGGGGGCATGTTTTAGAAGCTTGTTCTCCACACTCATTTAATATTTGGTACTTATATCATTTCCCAAATTTGGTGGGGGAATGTCATATGGACATGGATTCCACACATTCATAGTTTTTAGATTATAGTGGGGGCATACTTTGGAATCATTTTATCCACATGTATTTAGTATATGTTACTTATATTATTTTTCAGATTCAATGGGGTATGTCATATAGACATGGCTTCCACATATTCATAGTTTTAAGATTTAGTGGAGGCATGTTTTTATAAGCATGTTCTTCACACATTTATAGTATTCAACATATCCATTTTATAGTGGGTTCATGTTTTGGAAATATGTCTTCCACATTGGTACTTATATCAATTTTCATATTTCTCTATATATAGTGGGGGCATGTTTTAGAAGCATGTCCTCCATGCTTACAAAATTATCCAAATTGGCCAAAGCACATAATTATATGATTCAAATTCATAGTTGTGGCATAACTCTAAACATTAGTACTATTATTATACATAGTTTTAGCATGAGACATATCTAAGGTGCATATGTTATGCAATATATGCCTAATATTATAAAACCCAAATTAGTTTTAGATTCTAAAACCATTGCATGTAATGATATGTTGTGTAATTTTATGGACCATATTGAGCCAAACTACTATAGTAGTTGGTTCATGTTTTGATATGATTGAGGTGATCAAATCACTTAATTATTCTAAATTTTTAGGTTGGACTTAATCATCTAACCTCACCAGGTTATAAGTATCATTAGGTTACATGTTTGAGTTAATTTTAATTACCAGGTGGAAATTCACTTTTGATCCAAAGTTGGGGGGATGTGCCTTCCAATATCTCTCTATCTATCTATCTCCTTGGATATATGCATTTTAAATATTTATCTAAATTTATCCTAATCTTAGTTTTAGAGCCTTATAATGATACATCTTTTATAAAACAACTTGCCAATAGGAAAGGAAGTTATATAGACACACAAATGTACTCTTAAACCTTGATTTTCCAATTTCAATTTATTTTAAGTACTTTCAACCCAAATTGTATGCATTAATTTTACACTATAACATGTTTTTGTGTTATAGGTTAGTCACTGACAAAGTACTCAAATTCAACTCAAGTAAAGATAAGTTGTGCATACACACCCAAGTATTTATTCCTTTCCTTTAAACTATCAATTTCATTACTATATTAAAGGGGGGAAATGTAGATAATATTTTATGATTATTTAACACCTCAATCTTGTGCACTTGGCAAACTCTGACCTTGGTTATTCCTCTTAGTTATACACTATCATTACTTCTGCAAGCCTCGTATATAATCAGTTCTATGCCCCTTGACCTATATCTTAATTTTAATAGTCTTATACTAATGAAATAAACATTATAACTAGCTTATAATGCTTAAAATATATTTATCTTACACCTCTACAAGTTCTAATCCAATTCTTTATTTTTTACTCCTTAGAAACTAACATCTGAGATAGATAGTAGCATCAACATTACTGTCATGCCCTAATGAAAGTGTTGGTTTCCATAAAGTCATTTATTTTTCAAATGAAACATATCATAATGGTCATCTTAAGTGCTCTAATGAAAATTATTACTCAAAATGGATTGGTATAAATACAAGATCAACCCTCATTCATTTCTCACCTAGATAACACCTATGAATACCTTAAAAAATACCAAAGATCATTCAAAGAGCATTAAATTAACCAAAGATTCTTTATTTACTCCCATTTCCAAACTAATCATAGGGAATGCACATCTATAGGTCTGAGGTGTTAAAGGAGGATCCCAAGATCTTGATTTTCCAAATTACAAGTTAGGTCACTATTGTACTTGTTTTACATATATTGCATGATTCATGCATAAGCTAACACATACGAGAGAACTACATTAAGTTGAGGAAATTTTAGGATTATTTTCTATATAAATAGCATCCTTTGATTTTGGGGTCATTGGGGTCATCTCAACAATATATGCCCACTAACCCATTTTTCTCTAAGCTTACATTGAATATGGAAATCTAGGGAATTGACATTTCATAAGAAGTGACAGTTCATGACCTATATATAAATGCACCAGAGTGAAGGTGAAGCAAAACCTAAAATCATCCAAATTATTTCATCTTTTTTCTCCATATATTTCATACAAGACACTATCATCAAACTCAGATAGTAGCTCTGATGCAACTGTCCAAGGTTGATCCAACTATCCATATAGCTAGATACACCAAATTTGGAATTTGAAAACTATTATAGAACTATATTCCTACCTAATTTTAACTTGTTCTAGATATAGAACTGCATTAGCATTATAACAATCTAAGTACTCTTTTATTTGTCAATTTTATTTCTTTCCTAGTTTTATTTTCTATATTTAGACTATCTCAACATAATAAATTTAGTGTATGTTTAGATCTAATTTTAACAACTAATTGACTTACTATAGATTTTATTATCATCCTTGTGCCATTTCATTTCTAAATTCTTAACCCTAAGCTTGACTTGAAATACATACTAGAACATTTCATTTTAGGGTTAAACTAAAAACAATGGATTTTCACTAATTTAAGAATTTCAATAAATTATAACCTCGTACCATGTTGTTGCACTACAAAACATTTTTAATGGGTCCTAATGAATTTTTTAGGAATAGATCTGTACTGTAATGGCCTTGTGGATTTTTAAATGTGATAATATTTTACCCATAAAAAAATAGGAGGTTTGGATGATGAAAAATAATTAAATGATATTATTTTTTTTAAATATTAGTTATAACATGATTTTTAAGGGCATAAATATTATATATAGGTGCTAAAAATCTTATCCCCAACCTCTTCCCATTTCTGAAAATATTTCTCATAAGCACCTACTAATTCTATATTTTAGGTAAAGATTCTAATTTTTGTTATCCCCTAAATGTTTTTTTTACATGAGACCACCTATAGTTAAAAAATATTTAAGTGGATTTTATGCACACCTTATAATTCTATGAGGTATCATTTAATGTTTTAGTATCAATAAGGAAACTTTACTCCACTTAGCACAAGTTGTGGGGTATTGAGTTTTGTAAATAATCTAATGGTGGAATAATCGTGATAAATGAGTTATTAACTTCAGATGGTTTGGATGTATGGAGTCTAAAATAAACTAATATTCTACTTGATATGGCTAGGTGGATTCTAAAAAATATATAAAAGAGGAAGGGTAGAGAAGAAAATAAAGTTTTATGAACCAAAGATAGATGAAACCCTTTCAAACTGGACCATGCACTATGGGTTGGATAAGTGA
The DNA here is from genome assembly GCA_037957365.1 of Torreya grandis. Classification (NCBI taxonomy): domain Eukaryota; kingdom Viridiplantae; phylum Streptophyta; class Pinopsida; order Cupressales; family Taxaceae; genus Torreya; species Torreya grandis. The sequence continues at coordinate 1,395,980 of JARHVA010004202.1, forward strand.
TTGAGAACCAATGTCTATTGTAAGTTTATATAAGCATACAAAACACACAAACATAGTTAAAAGTCCAAGGAGATGAATAAATTACACTTTGATGTTCATAACCAAAGGTTGTTGCCAATATATGATTGTAATTTGCACATCTTCAAAGGGATATTCTAAAATAATATAAAAAAGAGGAAGGGTAGGGTAGAAAATAAAGTTTTATGAACCAAAGATAGATGATTGTACCATGCACTATGGGTTGGACAAGTGATTTATAACCAATATCTATTGTATATTTCTATAAGTATACAAACACATAAACATAGTTAAAAGTCCAAGGAGATGAATATAGTAAACTTTGATGTTCATAACCAAAAGTTGCTGCCAATATATGATTGTAATTTTCACATTTTCAAAGGAGTATTATGATTAATAAACAAAAAAATTTAAATTAGCTATAACACAATCTAAATAACTCTATTGAAAACACTTCTACACAACCCAAAGACTAAAATATCAGCATGACATAAATTTTTTAATGAATCATAATAATTGGAGAAGAAACACACATCAAGACAAACTTACATAACAATATGTATAATTTCATATTCATCTCAATTGTAAAATTAACTTCCCTTTAGAATATATAAGACACAAGTATATATAGTTTGGTATGAGGATGTCTCATCCTCAAGTAAAGTCTAAATTTACATCTTTTTTATGAACTGAGTGTTAAAATACATGCCTATTATGCATGTATACATATAAATATTATCCCTCAGCTAGAACTATTAAATATTGTGTGTGTGTGTGTGTGTGTGTGTGTGTGTGTGTGTGTGTGTGTGTGTGTGTGTGTGTGTGTGTGTGTGTGTGTGTGTGTGTGTGTGTGTGTGTGTGTGTGTTTATGTGAACCAAAATATATCTAAGTCTTGAGTCTCAATTATAATCAAAGACATGTAAAAAATACATATATAATCAAGGTTTCAATGTGGCACCACTCGATGGTGGAGCTTACATGCTCGTAGTATTGGACACTATATATATAATTATAATTGGATTTATAACTGAAGTAGATGAATGCATTAGTGAAAATGTTACTAAAAGTGAAATAAAGTGGGCCTCTTTGATGTAAAACTATAGTATATCCCATAAACTAAAGTTTTGTACTCAGAGATGGTCGAGATAAAAAATATGTACCTACTAAAAGATGAGTTTGTTTGAATGCTTCCAACTACTTATACAAAGCATGCCTTCCTTAAAAAACAATCTTAATTATTTCATAGATAATGATAGATATTTTAAACAAAAATAGGTAACTTGGCCATAAATTTCTCATGAATAATAATTAAAGCCTTGAATTCCACATTCAACATGTCTATGTTGGCCACCTTATCTTTCACAAAATTTATTAATTGGATAATATGCATGTTAGTTTTATAAATAGGAATTTTAAATTATATCAATAAATTATTAGTGCCACATGAAGGCAACCCTTAAAAATGGACCTTGAAACTAGTTTTCCCATAGGTGTGTATATATATCTACAATCCTCATATCCTTTAAAATTGACACTACCCATTGCTCGTGACTTATGAATCACTTCACCAAGGCATGCATTTAATTGTGCCACTCTAAAAAATTATCTCTTCTAGTTTTCATATGGTTATAGTCTAGAGTAACACCAAAAGATGATATCAAACATAAATGTGCGTAAGATTTATTTTTAGTAGCATGGCCTAATAAATTAGGCTTGGATTTCACATATTTCACTCTATTATATTCGTGGGTTAACTTCCCCATTGTAGATGTGACTTATTTATTACACGTCTTATTAAACCAATGATATTATATAGTGTTCTAAATACTCCTACACTATCTACAATATCTTAGGAAGCTTGTATAACTTTCCTTTCTTATAGACTTTGCTTTAATTGATAATAAGTTCTAAACATTTACTTAAGCACTCCACCATTTGCATCAATAATACTAGAAAGATATTATTTATATTCATCTTGATTTATAGGATAGGATTTCCTCTTCTTTATGAGATATAATATGTCTTCTCTCTATTCTAACTAAACATTTTCACCCTCTACTAACATAGTCATTCTCTTCACCTTTCCTAATCTATTAGTTTGTCTATCAAAATGAAACCCTACCTTTGGTTGATTAGTAATAATTAAATATTTTATGCCTACCTCTTATTCATGCAATATTTGGATCCATAAAAGAATGATCATAATAGATTATTCTTATTATGTATGTTCTATAGATGAAATTTGGAAGGAGGGAATTGACATAGTGGGTGTATTGATGCTAGATTAGGTTAGGCAGAAGGAGAAAACGTAGCCAATTTAGGAAAATAAGGGATGGCCTTTATCCATGTAATGACCTTCTCTTGTCAAGGTGTATCAATGACTTACTCAGTCATTTTTGGCATCCTACATATTGAGACTATGGAGTGATCTATTTGGGTAGTTAGATAAATGCTCACACCTAACTATATAAATGGCCTAAGAGGTATAGCTTGCATAGCCAAAATAGAAGTGGACATTAAATCTTCAAAATCCATAAGCTTTTTTGGCCTAAGAGGTTGTTTATCAGCTTAAATAATGGATGTTAGGAGGATCTAATGTAAACTCATAGTAGTATTAAAACTCCCAATAGGTTGGTTGATAGTAGGAAAAGTAAAATTGAATGGACCTTGGGCCATGGTTTTTAAAATTGGCGATGTGAATCATGAGGCCTCTTGAGTGGACTAAGAGAGTCAAAAATAAAATAATGTAAAGAATTGGTGGTTCATATTGTGCTAAATACATTAGTGATATTTTTATGAGACACCAAAGAATCAATAATTTATGTACTTACATTGAAAGGTTGGATGTCATCTTGAGTAGTAACGACAATGAAAGTTTTTGTTGTATAAGTTCTTTATGTTGCTTATGAATTGAAACCTATATATGTGGGACTTGTATCAAATCATTTAGAAACATTATTAATAATTAGGGTCTCCTTGGGACTTAACCCCATAGTTTACTCTTGAATAGAGACTGGTGTGGTCTCAACCACCTTCTCTATATGTTGCTCTATAAGTTGAGGTGGAGAGCTTAGAGGTGAAACCAATGATGTAAGTTCCTTGGTTAGAACTTTTTATCTAGAATTTTTCTCTAACTCCATATATTTTCCTTCTTTATTTTCTTCTTGTAATATTAATTTTATTTCCATAGAGTTAGATTTATTTTTTCTACTTCTAATTCTTCATTTATTTGTGTTCCCCTGACTCATTTTTTCTTGTTCTTTTATTGGATTTTCTTCCAATTGTTCTTTCTTTGATTCCTCATTAAGATTACCTCATTTTAAAAATATACCTTCAACAAACCTTTATTCTTCTTGTACAATTTAGGGAGACACAAGAAGAGTCTTATGCTTCCTTTGATATGTCACCAATAGTTGCCTAGTATGATTATGAGTTGGCCCTGAAGTGGGTGGAGTGGAAAATGAAGCATTACAATGGTGTAAAGTGGTAGAAGTGGAGTTGGAATTGAAATGAATACTAATGGAGTCATGAAAACTATAGATGGTTTCCTAATAGATTAAGGCACTACCATTAGTGGTGTTGTGGTAGGAACTAATGACAAGGGAGTAGAAATAACAAGAACTTATGAAATAAAATAAGGAAGACTTACTTGTATTATTTATAATAAAGGTAGGGAAGCAAAATAAAGTGGCCACTATGGCATAATGAAAACTATAGATTCCTCTACATCATCTATGAGTTGATAAATAACAATGGGGAGACCTCTAAAGATATTGTATATGACTTGTGGATCTATCTCCCCAAATATGCTTGCTTCTTAAACAGTTTATGTTTTCATTTTGCCTCTAGTTTAGGAAGAGGCCAATGAAATAGTGTTGAGGTTCATTCTTCCCTATCTATTATCTTTGAATAATCCTTTATAATTTTAGGATCATATTGGATCCTTTGGGATACTATCATTGGCATGTCAACCTTGCACATTAGTATAGTAACCTCACTATCATCTTCAACATTTGAAAATATATAATCATAATTGTACCATTGGTGCCCATAGGAGATTTTAACATTATTTTTGTATTTATTAAGGTGCTCCTTGACTTTCTAGTATTTTAATACCTAAATGGTTCCCTTTTCAAGTAATAATGCATTCTAATTTTACCCACAGAATTAAAGTTCTCCCATTTGGTATAATATATGTGGCTAATGTTGAGAGGGGTTAGAGGCAAACTTCCTTGTTTATAATTCCTTAGTTTGATGTCCACATTGTCATATAACCATGTAGTAATCTCTTATTCATCTACTTTGTCTAGAATAGTATATGGTAGACATAAATGTTCTATGTTAGTACCTTCAATTTTGATTATAATGTAATTATGGTAATACCAATAATCACCTATTTTCTCAATACTTATCTTAATATATTGTGATAACCTAGGCATGTTCTACCCATAAATGGCCATATACACCATCGTATTAAACATTTATATAATTATATGAATTTGCCTCCTGAATTTGTATATGTGAAGAATATTGAATTCATCACAAACCATATTTTTGGGTTACTCTATAGATGGCTTCTAAGGTTATGCATAGGATGGATGCATTATAGCAGTTATAGCATCTACCAAGTATGACATCAAATATAAGTTACCATCTAGTAGTTTTTCTAAGTTACTAATTTTGTGATTCACATAAGATCTAATGATTTCTCCAAGGGAAAAAAAATTGTCTGAACTCAAAATGATGTCCAATAATGAGACCCATATCTCTTGAACATAAAAAATACGTGAAAATCCATACAATCTGTTTAACAAAGACATGGAAATTTTTATCAATAACCTGAGAATGATTACGGAATGGAGGAAATTGGGCCTTTGATCACAAAATTACTTAGGTTAGATACACATGTTTCAATTTTTCTTTTATTGAATCTTTAATCAACCATGAATTTACCATAGCTCAGTTTTAGGTTATCTTGGGAACATAGAGCTTAAAATATCTCTCAAATTCATTTCCACTAATGTAGGCCATATGGGTAGTATTATGCTAGTAGTGAAATATTTTACTTTAAAATTATCCATTTAAAAATAAATCATAAAGCAATTCCATGAATGGTAATACCTCTAGTTTTAAAGCAATGTTGTGCATGCCTACTACCTTAATACCCAAAATTTCATCCTTGTATAGTTGTGTGATGGTAGATAATTTAACCCTTGCTTTGTATGGAACTATGGCATCCACTTCTACCCATATAGATAAATAATGTTTAAATTGGTGCTCTAATGTTGGTAAATCAAACACTATGTCCATCAATTTGGTCATGCTAGCAATGAAATGTGTAGAGGGAGGAGGAGCATGAGATGATGAATCCATTAACATTGTGAAATTATTATAAGTTATCTAAAAATATTGAAGTATTTTAGTTATTGGGGAACTTAAATTCATAGAATGCATAGGATAACAAGAGGGTAATGTAATAAAATAATATATATTTTAAACCAAATATATTGCTTAGATTTTTTAGCTCTAATAATTGAATACATTAAATTTCCAATTCATATGAATTAATTTCAAACAATATATTTTACTTTATTACCCACTTATTCATTTCTTATTTGAATTTTATTTTTTCATTGTCAACTTTTAGTAGATTTTTAATGCCATATGACATCTTTTTATTACTTCTAGGTGCCCCATCATCTTAACGTGACATATGTCTTCCTTTCATGCTTTTAGATCTTATTTTTGTATTTCCTAATTACTTGACATGATCAGAGACACATGGCTACATATCACTTATCCACTAGGTGTTAGACTTTATCTTTTATATTTTGCTTCTTCAGTCATAGTTTCTTAGGATGATAAAACTTGGCTAGATCTCATTAATTCACTTTATGATAGTGTGAAACTCTTCACTATTCATTATGTAGACCAAGGGTTAGTAGGATTAAAATATGTGGATTAATATATCTCCACATAAGTATCATTAAATTTTAATTGTGTACCTTGTTATGTTAGACTATGGGTTCCCAAGATTGTGACACATGGATATCCCATATTGCTCTGGATGGTCTTTAATTTTTTACTACATACTTTGGTCATAAAAGCTATGAATCATTGGGAGGGTTTCATGTGAATTAATATTGATCATCTAGAGGGTATCAATGATTTAGAAACTATGTAAGGACCTGTCAATTATGGATAAGTAATATTGTGCTGCATGGACTATCCATGCTACTCCAATAACTTCCAAAAATTAAAACATGTATGACTTTCAAGATTTATATGTGAATAGGATGAATACATTGGAATGATATCACTCACTCAGGTGTTTGGATGTCTCAATAGACTACATATTAGAACTACAGATTATAGATAAGAGATATTGTGATTTGTGGATTAATCTTGTTTGTTCAAGTGAATGGTAAACTTAAAACTCTGAAAATCATGAGTAAGGAAGCTAGATGAATATGTGTGTCAAGATTTCAAGGTTAGCCTACAAACTTAGACATAGAAATAACTTTGAACAAGACATTAGATTAGTTAGTTAGTCAAATAAATCATAATCATAGCTCATTCTATCCGACTATTAACACTAAAAGGCATAAAGTATTTGTAAAATATTTTTATTAAAAAAACAAGTTTAAACTTTTCAATAGTCACATTTTGAAATGTTAAAAGTTGGGTTATAATATATCCATACAAAATATATTCTAACCAAAATTCAGCATGATACCTTAACATTGTAATGAAATCTTGTTTATAGTTTGTTCAATAGAATTGAATAGCTATTGAGAAATAAAAATGATTTTCTTGTGAGTTAGACCTAAATATGCAATACATAAGATATGATTATGAAAATTTTGAATGTGAATTAGGTCCCCATATAATTTTTTTGAAGGTGGGGTGTGTTGGTTACAATAAATGGTGACTTAGTGGGGAAATACTCGAGAGAATTTGAGAACCCTAAAATTGGTTTAATCATACATATCTTTAAACTTTACCAGAAAGAAATAAATAAATATAAATTTGAAAGAGACTCCAAACATAATCATGCAACATACTAATCCTTCTCAATCTTCATATTGTGTGTGATTTTATGGAGATTCATTTTTCCTTATTATTTTTTTAGCAAAGATTTAGGAAAAGCTAAAGATTGTAATAACTTTATTTATCTAAAGTATTTATATTTTAATTAATAAAACAAGAGAATTCAGACATTACTCTATTATCAACTAGAATTCAATAGCTCTAAAAAATATACCTTTAATCCCATTCAAATCATTATTCTACTACTATCCAAGGATCTATAGCCCTAATAGAGATACTTGAATCACCCTTCTTCCATGAGTTTTATTGTTTTATTTATTTGGAACCTTTCTTGGAAGAAAGGTTGGGAAACACCATTGGCTAGGTATATGTGTTAGATAATTAACCTTATTTGGTTTTACTATATGTTTTTAGGTTTATCCTAAGTCTTAGTTATGTGTGTATTAATTATATTTATAAATACACTTTAGCTTATCTTTATGAGGTGTCATTCACCTCTCTTTTTCACTTGTTGGATTTGGGATTTATTTACACAAGTAATTACTCCTCTCACATCTCACACACATCCTCCTCATTTGTAAGAGGATTAATACACTCAACACATATTTTTAAGATTACATATGTAACTCTTTACTACTTCTAGCTCTATTTATTGAGCTCTTATCTCTCATTTTTCATGTTGTAAAATCTTGATCTTACTTTTACTCTTGCATCCTTGTGATACTCTTTTGGATTAATTCTATTCTCTCTCTCTTTCTTATATTATTCCTTATATGTACTTGGAGATTCATTGTTTCAAGACATTTAATAGATTGTAGAGTTTTTCTCTGTTCGACAGTCTTCCCATTTTTCAAATCTCTCACCTTAACTATGTGATTTGTTTTCACTTTAAGGTAACATTGTTTCTTAAGATTTTTTTCATTTTTTATTCAAATTTTTAATTTTATATTTGGTAATATTATTTCATGGTATCAGATCATAATTCTCTTTTGATGTTAAAACTTGAGTTAAGTAAGGCTTTTGAAAGATAAATTCAAAAAAAATTGCAAGGGCTTGCACCCTTGCATCCAAATTTTAACTCTTTCTCCACATTTAGCTTAACTTTTATCATTTTTCACATCTTTACATTCTAATGAGCATATCAAACTAATCTCAAAAGGAATACTTTCAAATTTTTTAAGTTATTTGCACAAATAAAATGTCATTTCTTCCATTTTTAAAACCTATCACATTAAAAACCCATCTTAAAAAAGGCCATATATTTTTATTGGTTTTTTTTTTAAATCTAGATTTAATTTTTTTCAAAGAATATACTATTAAAATTTAATTAAAATCTAAATCACAGTTTTTTTATAAATCATCAAGAACGTACATACTAATTTTTCTTTTAAAAAAATATAGTTTTTTAAATTTTTGGTATTTTCCTCACTTTAGTGTTTAATGCTTTTTAAAATCAAAACAAAAAAATGTTTTCATTCAATAAAAACAAATTCAAAGTGTTTTATGATATATATATTGGTTTAAAAAATAAAACAACCAATTAAAATCTTTCCATTAAGTTTTAAGTCTTGTTCAAACCAAGTTTATTTTTTAATAAATCTGTAGCTTAATTTGCAAGAAAAAATTTGTATTTTTGGTGTAGACTTGAAAGACCATTTATCTAATTCCTTTCAACTTTGTTTTAATTGTAACAATTTTTTTTAAGAAAAACAATTCAACTTAGAATCTTGTTATTCACATTTTTTTATAGTGAGTATTTTTTATCTTTAGAAATTTTGTTGAGATGAATATATTTAAATGTTATTTAGATCGATTAATATTTATAATATTTTATTTTATTTCAATGATAGATAAATTTGTATCCTTTGCTCCCATAACTTTTAAATTGACTATTTTTTAATTTTTTAAGAAAACTATGCAAACTATTTATTTTTAAAATGATGAAATAACTGCTCTTAAAAAATAAATTGTATGTCAAAAAGACACTTTAAATGTTTTACAAACCTCTTTTATTGAGAAAATACAAATATACAATCTACTATTGATACTGTAAATAAATAATTTGTATATTTTGCACATGACACTAACTCTCATAATGGTGAAATATATTGTACTTCTCAAACAACTAAAACTTCTTTGAACACTTCTACCAAACCCAACTTAAAAATTATGAAATCTATGAACTATTCAGGTAGTGGGCTTGTTAAGTGTGAAAATGGTATTCTTGAACCTATTTTATATAAATCAAATAAAAATTCTAAATGTCTTGGCTATAATACTTCAAATGTTTCTAATGAAAATTTAGAATTGTATTTTCCTCCTCACCATAGGACTTATAATTTAACTTATCTTGATTATAATGATTGGAATGATCATTCTTTAGTTTAAAATGTTAAATATTGTGTGCATTATGGAAACACGGGCATAATACCTCTAAATGTTGAAAATTGTATCCATGTAAATATTGTAATAAATCCACTCATGATACTTTGCATTGTTCAAAAACTACTAAGACATCTAATTCTAAGGTAAAAATAATTTGGATTACTAAATAAAATGGACCTTCTAGAGATTTTGATGTCTCTTCATGTGAATATTCTTTTATTGATATTCAATACAAATCTTTTTCAAATGACGCATCTTCTTTGTCTTCGTTTTGATTAACTAAATCTCTTTTATTATATTCCTTGATTTTTGTTGCATAGGATATATGCTTTGATTATGTTGACTAACTTATTTTCATGTAAGATATCACACTTTGTGATAGAAATTGCTTTTGTTATATTTACCTTGTTATACATATATTTTTATTACATTATGTATATAGCTCATTTTTTTTTTGGCGTATTAGTTACTTAACTTGAAAGTTTGGTGTTAGTCTATCTGTTTTGCAAGTTTGTGTATCATTACTCTTTGATGGTATTTTTTCTATTTTGGATCAAGCACATTATCCAAAGAGGCTTTATGGAGATTATTGATGATCACACTTTCACATTTATGACTTTTTGTGGCACATTTTTTTTCCTTTATTGTCTCAAACTATTGTAATTTTTATTAAAGGAGGTTTATATTAAGAGAGAGATTAATTCAATTTTAACTCATTACTTATTCTGTAAAATATTTTCTATACTTTTATAACCCTAATTTAATTTAATGGGAAGTGTTAGAGTATTAACCTTATTTGGATTCACTATAGGTTTCTAGGTTTATCCTAAGTTTTAGTTATATGTGTATTAACTATATTTATAAATTCACTTTACCCTATATTTATGAGGTGTCACTCATCTCTCATAACCACTTGTTAGATTTAGGAGTTATTTGCACAAATAGCTCCTCCTCCCACATATCACACACATCTTATTTACTTTTAAGATAATTAAGACACTTGGCACACATGTTGAAGCTTGCACATGTAATTTATTATTCTTTCTAACTTTATTTATTGAGCTCTTATCTCTCATTATTTATGTTATACAATTTTTATATTGATCTTAATCTTGCATCCTTGTGATACTCTTTTGTCTTAAGGCCATTCTCTCTCTCTCTCTCTTAGCTTATTCTTTTTATGTACTTGAAAACTCATTGTTACAAGACTTTTAAAAGATTATGAGGTTTTTTTTCGTTTGACAATCTCCCCACTTGTCAAATCTCTCATCTAAACTATGTGGTTTACTTTCACTTCAAGGTAACATTGTTCCTTAAGTTTTTTCATTGTTTATTTAATTATTTAATTTGATATTTGAAAATATTATTTCAATATGGGAATGGAATTTATCTTAAATCAGATATTTATTTATTGTTTTACCCTACTCAATGTGTATTATCTCTCAAACAATATTATATATGTAATTATGTATTTAATATTTCAAAATGAGAAGATTTCCTAAAATTTTCATGAAAACATTAGAGCAACTTTCAATACTGTGGTAAACTTATCCAATTAAAATAAAATATCATACTTAATTATGACATATACCTTGATTTGAGAACTCCAAATGCATCGAGAATATTCTACCCATACCATTTGAATGTGATTTTGACCTCCCTCTTTTAGGATAATCTTGATGAAATCCTAAAATCACTAGATTGTTTTGAATTTAAATAAACTAGTCTATGAAAGTAAAACAACTACTCAAAAAATATTAGAAATAGGAAATCTATACTACGAATGCAAAAAAATGATATATAAGGAAGGGAATATAATATAATAAAGATGGAAATATAATTTACTCATATCACTAAAGTATAATGCAATCACTTAAAAGCATTTATAACTAGAGCATCCATGAAATAATGTTTCAAAAATTGTTCATTCACTCAAGATTATTACCTTAGAAGTCCTTTAAATGAAAAACATTGTTACCCAAAATATCATTAATTTGATATGGACCAATCCATAAAATATTGAATTTCTCATGATGTCATTTATTTTCATGTGTATTATCTAATAAAATCACTAATTTTGAAATTCTAAAATCTTTGATTTTGGATCTTTTATTGAGCCACCTCTTGACAATGTCTTGGTACTTGCTAAAGTTATGCAATGCTTCTATTCATGCATCCTCCATTTGGATTATGTCTAGTAACCTTGATTGAACTATTTCATATTCTTCCATATACTCTTGTATAAATTGATACATTGGTAACTTGAGATTAATGGAAAAAACTAGTTTTTGTCCATATACTAGCAAGAAAGGTGAACCCTTGTGGACTTGCTTATGCCTTATTTTGTCTGCTCATAGTGCATATTTTAATAGTATATGTCATTCTCTTGGTATTTATTTTGATGATTTCTTGATGGAAACCATTAAATTCTTGTTAGTGGACTCAATAAATCCATTCCCTTTTGGATATTAATATGAAGAAATCTTGATGGTAATCTAACTATTGTAGGATCACTTAGAAAATTCTACAGATTGAAAGGGTTGACCATTGTCACACACCAACAAAACTAGTATTCCAAATCTAATAAGTATGTACTCTTCCATAAATTTAATCACATCTTAAATTCTAAAAATTTCATAACCACATCCTTTATCCACATAGTATAATAATATATGGTTATCAATACAAACATGTGTATTATTAAATAATTCAAATTGATTACTCCAATAAATTTGAGACCCCACTGAGAAAAAAGGCATCTTTCAATCACATGATGTAGTGGCATGGTTATGTGGACTTCCCTCTTTGTGAATACTTGGTATTCATATCATATTTTGACATGATTATGAGCGTCCTTGAAAATAATAGGCCAATAATAGCATATCCTCTATATATTATGAGTTTTAGCATTTCTAGAAGGATATCCATTGCTTATTATTGATTTAAATTATCTAAGATGTCTCTAGTGTCTTATCTTGAGACACACCTCAATTATATGCCCTCATAATTCTTCTTATACAAAACTCCCTTTTTAATCATGTAATGAGCTTATTTGAAGTTGAGGGATCACCTTTTCTCTCTATTCAATTAAAGGAGGTATTTACTAGTAAGTAGGTAGTGGATAATGTGGTCATACCAGTCACCTCTAGCTACCTGTATTTTGTTGATCAGCTCAATGTAAATATGTGGATCTATTTTAGTCATGAGTTAGATGATTCATTGGCCTCATACCATATTGGCATGTATGATTTCAAGATCAAACTCTTATAATTTATCCATCCATTTATGTCTTATTGCACTCAATTCATTCTAGTAAAGTGTGAACTTGATAGATAGGTCTATAATGATGGCGTACACCTTGTTTCAGATAATATATTGCATGAATTTATTCATCATTTTGATCAAGACATATATTTGTTTATATATCATTAAATTTTTCAATTCTACATCCTTCATATTAGTAATCATAAAGGTAATTGGATGTTCACTGCTACTATAGTGTGTTTTAAATAAAAATAATATAGAAATAAATATTTAGTAAATTCAAGGCTAATTAAAACTAGAGCTTAAGTGATGATAGTCTTAATATCTTGAAATACTTTCTTGGATTCATTTGTTTATTCTATTTTAACATCTTACTTCAGCATGGCATTTAATGGTTTAATAATCTTTACAAATCTAGAAATGAATTTTCATACAAATTCTATCTTATTGAAGAAAGACTTCAATTCTTTTCTATTATTAAGGGGTGTTATCTTTGAAATGGCCTAGATTCATTCTATTCAACAAAAATATCATATTTGGTAAAATTGTGGCCTAGATGTTTTCCCTCTATAACCCCAAAAATGCTCTATTTTATATTTTGTTATACTCCATATCTTCTACACCTGTCAAATATTTTTTGTGAGTTACATGATCAGCTCTGTTCTTTGAAAACATAGTAAGATTATCTATATAAGTGTTTATGAATTTTCTAATTATTCTTTCAAATAAGTACATGGCATGATATAAAGTTTCTCTTACATTAATTATGCTAAAATGTATCCTCTTATATACAAATGTTCCTCACGTAGTGGTAAAAGTAGCTTTCATTTGATCCTCTACTTCTACTAATACTTGATTGCTGCTTGAGAAAAATCCAAAAAGAACACCATTTTAGACCCACTGACCATATAAATTACTTCATCTAAGGAGGGAAAAGGATAGTTATCATTTTCTAATGTTTTCTTCAATTTTTGAAATCAACACAACCTAATTTTATCATTCTTTTTTTCGCAACCACTAAGTTGGAAACCCAAGTGGAATACTTGATTTGGAATACAATCTTATATTCTAATATATTATGAAATTTTGTTTGAATGAGGGGATCTAAATTTGGATTCATCATCCTTTAATGTTTCTTAAAATTTTTACTTAATTGATTCAATGGAATGGTATGTGTAATTATTATGAGATGTATTTATCTCTAAATTAGATATGGGGGATTGTCATATCCTTTGTGGTATAAGGGTTAAGAATATATAAATGACAATGGACAAGGGTGATAATTAGATCTACAATAGTCTAATTGAGTGTTAAACTCATATATAAGCATACACTAAATTTATTATGTTGAGTATATGCTATATATAAAAATCATAATTAAGTTATGCTTGGAAATGACAAAGAAATAATATACTTATTTGGTTTCGATGTTAACACAATGCTATATTTAGAATAGGTAGGGAATAGGTGGGAATATAGTTTTGGAACAATCATTAGATTCTAGATCTGATGCTTATATATTTATAGACAGTAATGCTATCCTAACATGGTTACATTGATGTTACTATATGGGTTTGATGCAAGTGTCCTACATGGAATACCTACTAGAAAGAGATGTGACCACTTGGATACTTCTCAGTTTGATATTTCCTTTAATCTAGTGCATTCATATCTAGGTCATAGACTATCACTCCTCTTGAATTTGCAAAACTCTAGTACTTCATCTTCATGATGACCTTGGGGGGAAATGTGTTAGTGGGCACATGGTGTCGAATTTACCCCAAACACCCCACTATAATTGGTGCTACCTATATAACCAATACTCTAGAAGAGGTCCTTAGACTCATGTATTTCTCCAATATATGCATGTGTGTGGAATTGTAATAGTGTGACTATATGCTCTTTATCCTAGTAACACATGGTACTAGTGATGAAATAATATTTTTAACCTTTTGAATGCTTCAAATATTTGATTCAATGTTGTAGTGTAATTTGATATCTTCAAATAGATAGTACTTTCCAATTAGAGAGTTGTTTTATCAAACCATTAGGTGTATTAACTATACTATAGCCTTTATAAATATAAGAAACTTTTGATTTTAATTTATAACATAGTGACATGTGAAAATCCAACCATAGTATGGGAAAAGAGGGATAACAAAATGGTCACAAAGTGAAAGATATAGAAAAAGATAAAAAGATAAGCTTGTAAAGTTTCATTGAAGTTATACACTAACATTGATGCTAATGTCCATGATAAATGCATGTGTCTAGGGGATAAAAAATATATAAAATAGGCACAATAAGAAGATATACCTGGCATACATTGGATGAAGATAAACAAACATAATATATAGGCCCAAGGAGTAGGTAAATCAAGTGAAATAAAGTGGAACAGAAGAGGTCCACAAGAAACTGCATCAATAAATGTCTAATTCTTAGCAAAAAGGTATATACATACAGACTATAAATATGTGAACCTGTACCAAAATGGGTGTCTATATTCCCCTCGCCTTTAATCTATTAATGCAATAAAAACTAGAATTACCAGCTTAAATGAAAAGAAAATGCATATCATGGTGTGGACAACACACCTTGTCTTCACTTGAGTTTTTCTTCAATATTTCATTTGAACATTAACAATAACAAATAATATGCCAAAATTAAATCAACATATATAATAAATATTTAATCAATAATAAAAATTATCATAAATAAATAGCATGGATAGAATACACATTTGTATGTTTTTCATAGTAAATGGTTTTAAAGTGTTTTAAATTAGAGAAGTTGATAGGGGATTACAACCTCATCCACCTTATGGCTAGGAAAATGAGTGAGTATACAAGTGATAAACTAGATTGAACCATGGTGGTGTTATAGCTATATTAAGGAGAGTTTGGAGGTGATCATAAGCCAAACTTAGAATAGGAAGAGTGGTACATCAGCCATCAAGAGTATTATTTCTTGACCAGCACAACTTGAGTGAAAAATATATTTATATGTATAACTCAGTATAAGGTGAGTGATGTAATCAAGACAACCTAAAAATTGGTGATACCAAATGATTTAATCCCTCTAATAACTCCAAAAAGAAGAGCCAATCAGTGTAGATGTGTAAGGCTCAATATAGTCCATTAAAGTTTGATTGAGGTATCAGTATGTAAAAGTATGTGATGTGGTAATAGTCCATAAAAGAGTTTTAGAATTTGGAAATGATTTGGATTTTTCAATTTTAAGTGCATGTTATGTATAATATACACCTTGGATATGTCTCATGCTGAAATTATGTATAAAAAATGGTATTGATGTATAAAACTTTTCCTCGCAGTGAATTTCAACATTATACTATGTATTTTTTGCCAATTTGTAAACTATGTAAGTGGAGAACATGCTTCCAAAGCATGCCCCCACTATGTATGGATAAATCTAAAAATTTTAATAAATATCAATGTGGAGTAAATTCTTTTGAAACATGCCATCAATATAATTGGGTAGTGTTAAATAGCGAATAAGTGTGGAGATCATGCTTCCAAAGCATGTCCCCACTAAATATGGAGAATGTGTAAATTTTAGTCAATTATGTAGAATGTGTTTATAAACATGCCCATACTAATATGTCCCCCATTTTTGGAGGAGGTGATATAGTGCCTATTATTTTTCTCCTAACAAAAATTAAAATTGGTAATGTGATTGATATAATTTACTTGATAGTGTTCTAATAGTATTATGGATAACAATTTGTAACATTATTTTTTGTAGTATTTAGAATTTAACAAAATATCTGTGTGTAGCAAAAACATTAGTGACTTTTTCAAAAATTTTAAAAATTTTAAATTTGGTATAATTTGGAAGATCTCATTGTCTAGATCCTAATGTAATTTATAGTTTTGAATTTGGATAACTGGGGCTCAAGATATGCACATTTAAAGTTTGTGCAGAAGTGGTATATTAGGTACATTTTAATAGAAATTTTAAATCATTTTCACTTTAAACTTTTTTAAAATTTGATATATGAGTTAGATAATAATCATGCCACATGTAAAATCCCCTCACCTGATGTGATTTGATGTGTTTTACAATGCCTTAGCCAGCCAAGATGTTTCTAAATTGGTAAGTAGGTTTTTTTACAAGTTCACTGGTAATTTAAAATTTTGGAATTTTTTTCATTTTGTGTGTGATTTTAGGATTTTTCATAGGATGGTGGGCACTTTCATTCATTTATTATATGCTTGTGTCAATAATATGATGCTAGTATCTAGGGGCAAACATAAGCATCTAATGTTTTTATCTGGCATGGACATTAGCATCTGACATTTTTGTCTTGCATGGATGCTAGTGTCTAATGCTACTGTACTATTATTATTGTGTATAGCTAACTATTATTTATATATTTTTTCATTTAAATATAATTAATAATGATTTGTATTATTTATTATAGAAAGATATACATATTCATGAGTTTTAGAACATGTGGTATTATTATACCTTAGCAGAGCTAGGTCTAGATATGGCCAATTGGGCCTTTATTAATCAGGTTGGGTAAGGTCACATGGCTCATTTGGGATAGATACCCTATTATATCCACCTCCTAATATCCCTAGCTAAGAGGTAGAACCCAGATACATGTACATTAGGGCTTCCTATGGGTGAGATGATAGTCACTTTAGAGGATATGTATCAAATTTTTTAGATTTTGATTAGAGGTGAGAGTCTAGATTGCTAGAGATGGTAGCTAAGGCTATATTCAGTAATCCCATGTATATTTCACTAGTTATATGGATATTAATTTAGATTCAATTATTATGATTTTTTTTTTATATTATTATTAGAGGTGATGTTCCACAGTTGTATAAGTTTAATTTTGTTTTATTTGCATCATTTATGGTTGTAGAGGGTGATATAATTGGTATTTTATATCAAATATACTAGGTAGATTGGCATATTAAGCTTGATCATAATATATATTAGTGGGGTCACACTATACAAGCCCACGTATATAGGGATATCTACATGTTTGTATTATAGAGTCATGGTGGAGGTATTGGATTTGTGACTTTATTACATGTTTGGCCTATGATAATATTAAAGTGGTATGGCTAGTTGGTGGTCCCCTACTTGGATGGGCTCATCCACAAATGTTTTCATAGTGGTGGGTATTTTCATATGGGAGGCTACATACCATGATGGAGTACCATGTGAATTTAAATAGGTTATCTCTAGATCAGAATGTATTATTTCCTTATAAGACTTTTTTTGGATGACCTAAGGATGGACATGATTTGTAGAGGCTCCATATTAGTATGTGGTTAGTTGATCAGTTTCTTGGTGTTTGTGATTTTTTTTAGTATAAATAGGTTTTAAAGTAGTTTAGTATAGATAAGGGAGTTTCACCAACACCCTATCCATGAAAGTAGATGGAAAGGAGTGGGCGTAAGCCCCATGATAGGCTAACACCTTTGGTTATAGATCTAACCCCACATCTAGTTGATGAGTGATATCCCATGATTCCCATGGTTAAAGGATATAATGTAGGGTATACCAATGGCTATGTAGTGGTGGTCTAGATCCTAGTGGCCACTATTGTTTCTTATTATAGTTTCCCCTAGGTGTCATTCCTATGGCACAGGGTGGTGCACAAGGATAGATATGCAATGAGGCAGGTGACATTACTCCTACAAGACTAATAGTGGTTGATGAGGTGGCCATTAATAAATATGTGAGTATCTTCATTTTTAAGTTTTGCATTTTATTTGGTTATAATATTAGGTAAAGTATTTGATTTCATATATAGTTGATTGGTATCGTATCTTGAATATCTATAGGTAATCAAGTGTGGGAGATGTTGGTGGATTAGGTGATATAAACCCTCACATATAGTGTGCCAATATATATAGTTGGAGATGAATATATTTAGAGTATCATTGACATTTTAGGTGTCTATGCACCATTATTCAATCCTATGGTGAGATTTTTGGTAACATACCATACTATGGCCACTGAGTGTGATAAGTTATGTGTTGAGCTAGATAGGTGTGACATTTTAGAATAAAATACCACTGAGATTATGAAAACTTTGATTGATCATTATGACACTTTGTGATGTGAGAACAAGGATATAGTATGGTGGTTAGGTGCTTTTGAGAAGAGAGTACACATTTTATCACATGCATGTGGGCCTCAATTAGATCCTAGTGTATCTACATCAAGAGGTATTGGATTTATGAATATTGATAGCGATGATGAGTACACACCTAGGGATATGCTCCTAACATATGATTGATGTGCTTAATTGTGTAAACATTATATCAAATTATATATATATATGGCATTTCTCACATGGTTTTATTTGGTTTCAAATGGATTTTCATTATTAAATTCTTTGTTGGTCATTATATAGTTGTTAATTATAGTTATTTTCATTATTTATATTAGTATTTTGTAAATTTTGTAACAAATATGTTCATTTTTTAAATGCATGTATTATATTATCAAGAAATAAATCACTATATGTAATGAAATCCATATGGAAATAGTAAATCTTGATTGTAGTGATCATGTGGTAATGGGGTTATTGATTGTGATTTTGTAATTATCTCTGAAGTATCTATAGAAACATCTTGTGAATCTATATGTATCTATTTAGGTACCCATATCTATTATGTAGATTTACCTTCTCCTTGTGTCTCTTTATGAAGGACTTGGTCGACCTATGGTTCCTTGGTAGGATCAATGTGGGAGAGATCAGTTGTAGAAGAGAGTAAATTAGGATAAGGACTTCTACTAGTGGTCATATTTTATGAAAGTGAATGGACCATGTGTTCCTCACAAAGAGTAACATGGGATGTCTCGACCCTCTTAGATGAGCCTCTAAGATAGTTATGTGGAATAGGTTTAGATATGTCTTTTTGATATGCAATGATTATGTGTCAATTAACTATATGAGCTTTTACTCAAGAGTAAAAGACTCATTATCTTGATGTCCATTAAAGCCATGATAAGTGAAAAAGTTTTGTTCTTTTACCTTATCAAATTAGTGAGGTGGATAATTTTAATTAGGAGGCATTGTGATCATTCAATTATCCAATAAAGTTTGCAATATGTTATGTGGTCTATCTTGATACCAATCAAGCTAAAGAGGCTACTGTTTGGTAGAGGTATATGGTCTAATTGTGGGAGATACTCTATAAGCATGTTCCTTCCCTTTATTTAACACCTTAATTTTTTGTCTTTTAACATATGTTATTGGTTCTATATAATGTGTTTGAATTAGTTTATGATCTTTTGGGTCTTGTCTATTTTTTGAAAACATGGATTTTATTATGCATTATTTTTGGTGAAGAGATTGGTAACTTGGTTTGAGTATTTGTGAGAGTGCATGAATATTTGTGCACATCCCAATATAATGTTTCAAATGAATCAAAATTCTTATGAAATTCTCTTTATTTGAGTGAAGAAATAAGACTTATAATAAATATAAATTATACTTCTAAATCTAAGGCTATATAATTTAAATAATATGAAGCATCTTTAAATCAAATGACATAGTTCTGTGGAGATTCAATTTCTATGTATGATAGTGTTTTCAAGTGTTTCAATGGTAATTTAGGTAAGGTATAATGATGAAAATTTGAGAGCAACACATCTTCAATTTTTTGAAAAGTTGTTAATGAACCATTTGGAAGACTAGAAAACCAATCAAGAGCACCTTAGGTTAAGATATGATGAAAATATTGTAACAGCAAGCTATAATTTTGGTCCCAATGTTCAAATGAATGTATATATTGTTTCAAGTGAATATGAAGGTCCCCTTGACCATTGAAGGAGGAAAACTCAATCATAATAAAGTGTGAAGGATAAGGATGCTCAAATGCACTCTTAACAATAGGTTTCTTGGTTAATGTATCCTCCTAAACAATAGCCTCATGAGAATAAATTTGTAGTTTAAGACTTTTGACTTGTTGTTGCAAATATCCCATGGTAGTCATGATAGATAACATGTCATAAGAAGAGGTTTAAGTTTTTGTTAGTGGCTATAAATTACCATGCACGTGGAACATAAGAATAATTAAATATGATTCACTATCAAGGAGTGAATGATCACATGTTTTTATTTTCTTTTTCAAAGGGGTAACTATGTTTAAAGAGGTAAGTATCTCATGTTGGATTGTACACAGGTTGATAGTAGTATCTTTAAAAATATCTTGGCATTGAATAAGAGTGGGGAAAATAATTTCACTTGTAAGAATTTTTTATTTTTTATTATAAAGGGAAGAAATAATTTATAATTCATTTATAACATCATGAGGGAGAATGCAATGTCCACTTTTATGTTTACTATCTAAAAGAGGGAAGGGAATATGCAATACTAGTTTTGATTATCTTTATCTTACATGGACTGATATTTCAAAATGATACATGAAATATATGTGGGAGATTTTTTTTATCCTCCAAAAATGTATATTTTATAATTACTTCCTTATGATGGTTATGTGCACTATCATTTATTTTCTCAAGTGAGACAATGGGAGGCATAGGACATGTATGTTGTTCATCACAAACTAAAGGGGAAGAATAATTTTGATTGTTTGTAATTCAAACCTCTAAAAGGGGAATATAATTTTCAATGTTAAAATTAGTTGGAGAATAAGGCACACACTTGATTTCATCAATGTGTTCATCATGAGATATATGGGAAGGACATGCAATGTCTTCGGATTTTACATTAATGGAAGGGAAGGAAGCATACTCACTTTGTGAAATAACTAAATATGGTATGCATGTGATATTTTGATTTTAAACATTATAAATGATACCAATGTGTGTATCTAATACTTCTTCTTCATCATAAAACAAAGGAAGAGGAACAATTTCATAACCAAGAGGGATATCATCATAGTCATACCCAAAAGTAGAAAGATCATAATCACTACCTTGATTATTGATATTTACATTTGTATCACTAGTTTTTTCATTATCATAATTATAAGTAAAAGAGGATTTATTTTGATTTTTGTGTTATTTTAGGTCTTTGTATAAAATACATTTATCATTGGGTGGTTAAAGTAATTATCAAAAGGGTACTTCCCTAAATAGCATTTTGCTAGTGATGTCATAAGGGTTGTAATATTCAAGACAACTATGAAACACACAATCACTAGGGAAGAATAAATAATGTAAGTTATCATCCATAAGCTATGCCTATATAAGTAATAGAGAAATCAAATCTAAAAATAAAGTAAAAAATTTTAAAATTAACTTTTTGTGAATAAGGCAAAAACCCTAGTATGTAAACTAGGGTTTTTGGTTTAATAAATAGAGGACAGGTTCACCAAATGTTTTGATTCTTTTGTATTCATAAGAGAAACATACAAACAATAATTTTTTTTAAATGCAATCAATTAATGTTCAAATTTTATCAACGTAATATAATATTTTGACGATGTATCACATTTAGGCATATGTAATAAGTACAACAAGTACTAAGTAACTAAGGGATAAAGAGAGAATATATTATTTTTTGTTCTATTATGGAATGTGGTAGTGATTAAGAATCATCATAGGGTTATTCTAAAGTTCTTGATTTATTTACTTTATGTCCTAACTATTTTGGTCTACTAGATAGTTGAATCAACTAGGGATAGTAACATCAACTCTAGTGTTGACTTCTATAATAGGTGTCTAGTCAAGGATATATATGATAAGGGTTCAAAATTTGTATCAAGCCTACATTATGACATGTATAACTATTTTACATTATCGGATGCATCTTACTATGTTCCTAATCTAGATAATAAGCAACCCTCATTCCTTGCATTATACCTCGTATAACTTGGTAAAAGGGGTAAGTAATGTGAGTTGAGATAGCCTTAGTAACCCCATTTTGTTGCTAAGTATTATATACATATGCAATAATCTAAAGAGGGCCTCATGCTCACATGTATTTTTCCGTCCTATGCTTGTGTGCGGAATTGCAATAATGTGACTATATGTTCTTTTTCTTAATAACCCTTGGTACAAGTGATGTAATAGTATGTTTGACCTTTTGAATGCTTCAAATATTTGATTTAGTGTTTATTGTAATTTGATAGCTTTAAATAAATAGTAATTTCCAATTAGATATTTTCCTTATAAAATTTATAAGTGTATTAATTAGACTATAACCTTTGTATATATTTGAACCTTTTGATTTTGAATTAGAACCTAGTGACACATGAAAATCTAACCATAGGATGGGCAAAGATGGATAATAAAATGGTCATAAAGTGAAATATATGGAAAAGGATAAAAAGATAAGACTAGATAGTTACATCGAATTTGGACACTAACATAGATGCTAGTGTCCATGGGCTAAAACATATAAAAAATAGGCATAACAGTTAAGGATCCCTGGCATACATTAGATGAAGATAAATAAACATAAAATATAGGCCCAAGGGGTACATAAATCAAGTGAAAAAAAGTGGAACCAAAGAGGTCCATAATATACCACATCATTAGATGTTTAATTCTTAGTGAAAATGTGTATGCATATAAGGAGACTATAAATATGTACACTTGTACCAAAATGGGTGTTTACAAGATCAAATACTTTTAGATATTTTTAGACCCAAGTGATCACATATTTATATTTTGTTAATAAGTTATTTATTATTTATTTCTCACTATTAAAACAACTCAAATCAATGTTCACATACTAAGGATGTTCATCATTTCTTAGATTATCTTTGATGAAATCAGATTTACTTATTTTTTATTATTTCTATTTTTCACCAGGTAGATCCATGTTAAAATCCCTTTCCAATGATACCAATCCCATAATTATTCACTTCTATTTGAGATATAAGATACCACAATCTTCTATGTCTTCTATCTTCATGTGCTCAAAATCCCTTTCATCTAATATTTGAGATTCAAATGCTTTAGAACTATTCATAGACTACATAATTAGTTGATCATCAAACACCTAAAATTTATCAATTTTATCTAGAATTAAGGGATAGGGAACCAACTCCATGGAAAATTTATATATTTTAAATTCTTAGAGTGGTGCTAAATTAGTAGATGGAGTGGAAGGCCAATTTGATGTCTGATTTTCTTTCTTGGAATAGCCTTGATGTTAAAAGTATTGAATCAATCAATTAGATCCAAAGCCCTATGTTTATACCTTTTCAAGTATGAAAGTTTACACTAATATTTAATTATAATTTGATTGACAACTAGCTCCAAATCACCAAATATTAGCAGTTACTTAAAATTATGTTTTAGAACAAATTGTAAGCCCAAAATCAAAGCTTTGTACTTAGCATGATTATTGATGCAAGGGAATTTCAACCTATATATAGTGAGTTATTGTTTCATATATGGCCTAGCCAAAGTTATGCATGTTGGGTGAATATTTTGTCACTAGCTAACTGATGAGCAAAATAGGTCTCTTCAACCACAGCATAGGGAGATTAGTCATCCAGATGTGCGGGTTTACCACATCAAAAGGGGAAAATTCTCTCCTCTCATGAAGGGGAGGTTCCCTTATAACTATGAGGAGCTATATACTATATATATAAGAAAAAAATAACACTCAGGGGTAGGGTAACACCATCCATCTCTCTTTTTTTAGAGATGATGTTCACAGACAAAGGAGAAATCTAGGTTGGAAACACTGAAGGCACTTCTCTTCTTTCAGACGTGGTCTTACAGAAAATAGCTAGAGCTCTTTTAGGTAGTGAACAAGTAACTAGTAGCAAGGGCGTAGTAACCAGCAAACTGAGGTGTAGCACAAAGTCTCCACCTCAACTGCCCAAGAGTGAAATACAAAGGACAATGAGGGCACAAAATCATCCCAAGGTCCTTTACATAGGAACAAAAAATAGACAAACACACTAAAGGCAATTGTAGATAGCACAAAGTCTTCCCACAATTGGTTTCAAGACACCTTCCTAATTACTTCCACAAGTTATGCTTATTTCATTAACTGGACAAGAATGCATTTAAAAGATAGACATAAGAACAATCTCCTAAAATGACACAAGCTATAACAGCACAAAGTCTGAAAGTAACTTACTTTCTCATTCAAACAAAGAAATATGATTAACAATCTGAGCTCAAAGTCTCAGTAATCACCTTTCAATTTTGGTAGAGTTTTTGCTTCTATAACAGAGAGATCTCTTTAAAATAATAAAAGAGATTACAATATATAGCAGCTAAGAAAGACTTGGTGCTTTGTTTCATGGAATGGCCCATGTTATGCATTCAATGCCTTGAATGCATTTTCAATTCTATCAGGGGGCCATGCTGGAATAAGGTGGCTGCCTTAACTATGGCATGTCGATTCATCTCAAATGTCTTCTCTTGGGTCTAGATCATTTGGTGTTTGTGCAGTTGTCTATTTTGTCTTTACTCCAAAGGAGATAAATAGGTTGTGTCTTTAATGTTTGCTAGTTAAAATATCTACTTTGTAGACTGTTCCACCTATTGGAATAACTAGTGTAGATATTTCAGCCTCTCCCTCAATCTGCTATGATTTGAGCCTTTGGGCTATCTTTTTCCCTTTCTGATTCTTTTGTCTAGTTCCTTCCTCTCAGCGGTTCTTCCTTTCAGCTTGAAGGTATTTGAATACCTTTGGGTCCATCATCGTTTGAAAGTTAACAGCTAGTTGATTGTCCTAAATTTGATGGTTATGGGCCCATCATCCTCCTTAGCAATTCCTTCATGTCTTTCCTACTTACTTTGGCTACTTTTTGTCAGGCTTCATCCTTTTTACTATGTCTTTGTATTGGGAGCGCTCCATCTTTGACATCTATCATAGTCCACTGCTTTGAAACTTTACCAACTTACAGAAAATGGGACCCACAATGCTTGTTACCCAAACAACTCCAAAAGGGGAATGGGGATAGGTGGCACTTTCCACTGATCTTAACAAGTGACACGTGGCATTCTCCAATATGAAATAGGTGAGGACACTTGGCAGCATCTGCTTAACTTATGGAAGCTTTAGACACCTTTTGAGTCCTATGGAAGATGACACATGGCAGCTTCTACTGAGCTTTAGAAACACTATAGAAACATTCAGGACTCATTTGGATTCACATGAATGATGACACTTGGTGCACTCCACTTACTTTAGCAACTCACCTAGGGCCCACCATAGTCCTTACTAAATAATGAAATAAAAGGAAGAAACTGTGGATGTTGACACTTGGTGGCTTTTACTAAGTTTTATGAGGGGCATGTGGTGACTTCCACTGCATTTTAGAAATAATTTGTAATGTGTCCTAATAGATGACACTTGGTAGCTTCTGCTCGACTTTGAGGTTTGATCTTTCCTGGAGGGAACTTGCCCTTTGGGGTCTTGAAAGATGGTTCATTTTCTTCGGTGAGAGCCCCCCCACAAGGGTACCTGCCCTTCGGGGTCCTTTGGATGCCTTCGGGTTTTTGATATTTTGGGTTCTTTAGGCTCTAATTCCTTTAGACAAAATGTCCAAAGGAATTCCTTTGAAAATTTTGTCTGAAGGAATTGCTTTTACAACTTTGCCACAGAAAATTCTTTCGAAGGAATTCCTTTTTTCATTTGTCCTTGTTCCTTTTCGAAGGAGATCTCACTCTACCCTCCACAAGGGCACTTGTCCTTCAGGCTTTGCAAACTGAACCAATCGATTGAAAAAATGGCTAAGTGTTGAACCTGTTTCTTTCCTGCCGAGTCTGTAGAAACAAGTTCATAGAATTGGGGGAGTCTATAGAAGCTAAGTCTGCAGAGTTTGTAGTTTTAAGCCTACGGAGTCTATAGAAATGTATCTACAGGGTCCC